>JAIUJO010000545.1:75000-195994 GCA_023846275.1 Vanilla planifolia
CAAAGAAGAAGAATAATAATAAGAAGAAGAGAAGAAGAAGAAGTAGAAGATGCAGAACAAGAAGAAGAAGAAGACAAAGAAGAAGAAGGAGAGGAAGAAGAAGAAGAGGAAGAAGAAGAAGAAAAGGATGATGAAGAAGAAGAAAAATAGGAAGAAGATAAAAAAGAAGAAGAAGAATAAAAGGAAGAAGAAGAAAAAGAAGAAGAGGAAGAAGAAGAAGAGAAAGAAAAAGAAGAAGAAGAAGAATAAGAAAAAGAACAAGAAGAAGAGGAAGAAGAACAAGAAGAAGAAGAATAAGAAGAACAAGAAGAAGAAGAAGGAGAATAGGAGGAAGAAGATGAAGAAGAAGATAAGAAGAGGAAGGAGAAGAAGAAGAAGAAGAAGAAGAAGAAGAAGAAGAAGTTGGTGAAGAAGAAGAAGTTGAAGAAGAAGAAAGGGAAGAAGTAAAAGTAGTAATAGAAGAAGAAGGTGAAGAAGAAGAAGCTGAAGAAGAAGAAGAAGAAGAAGAATAATAAGATGAAGACAATGATGAAGAAGAAAAAGATGAAGAAGAAGGAGAATTAGGACTAGAGGGAGAAGAAGAAGAAAAGGAAGAAGAAGAAGAAGAAGAAGAAAAAGAAGAAGAAGAATAACAGGACGAAGAGGAAGAAGGCAAAGAAGAAGAAGCAGAAGAAGAAGAAGAAAAGGAAGAGGAAGACAAAAAAGAAGAAGAAGAAGAATAAGAAGAAGAAAAAGAAGAAGAAGAAGAAGTAGAAGTAATAAGATGAAGAAGAAGTAGAAGAGGAAGGAGAAGGAGAAGAATAATAAGAAGAAGAAGTAGAAGAAGAAGAAGAAGAAGAAGCAGTAGGAGGAAAATGAAGAAGAAGAGGAAGACAAAGAAGAAGAAGAAGAAGAAGAAGAAAAAGGAGGAGGAGGAGAAGAAGAAGAAGAAGTAAGAGGAAGAAGAAGAAGAGGAAGAAAAAGAAGAGGAAGAAGAAGATGAAGAAGATGAAGATGAGGTAGGAAAAGAAGAAGAGGTAAAGAAGAAGAAGAAAAGAAGTAAAAGAAGAAAAAATAGAAGCAGAACAAGAAAAAGTTGAAGTAGATGATGTAGTAGAAGATGAAGAAGTAGAAGAAGAAGAAGAAGAAGAAAAATAAAAAGAAGAATAAGAATAAGAAGAAGAAGGACGAGAGGAAGAAGAAGAAGACGTGGAAGAAGAAGAAGACGTGGAATAAGAAGAAGACAAAGAACGAGAAGAAGAAGCAGATGAAGTATAAGAAGAAGAAGAAGAATTGGAAGAAGAAGAAAAAGATGAAGAAGAAGAAGATGAAGAAGGAAAAGAAGAAGGTGAAGAAGAAGAAGAAGAAGATCATGAAGAAGAAGAAGAAGAACATCATGAAGAAGAAGAAGAAGAAGAGGAAGAAGTAGAAGAAGGAGAAGAAGAGGAAAAAGAAGAAGAAGAAGAGGAAGAAGAAAAAGAAGAAGAGAATGAAGAAGAAGAAGAAGAAGAAGAAGAAGAAGAAGAATAAGTGCAAGTCGAAGAAGACGAAGAATAAGGGGAAGATGAATAAGAAGAAGAAGAAGAAGAAGAAGAAGAAGAAGAAGCAGAGGAAGAAGAAGAGGAAGAAGAAGAAAATGAAGAAGAATAACAAGAAGAATGAGAAGAAGAAGACGAAGGGGAAGAAGAAGAAGACGGAGAAGAAGAAAAAGAAGAAGCGAAGACGAGGAAGAAGTTGAAGAAGAAGAAGAAGAAGAAGAATAAGAGATAAAGTAGAATAAGAAGAAGATGATGAAGAAGTAAGAGAAGAAGATGATAACGAAGTTGAAGAAGAAAATGAAGAAGAAGAAGAAGAACAAAAACTGGATGAAGAAGAAGAATTACAAGAAGAAGAAGTTGATGACGAAAAACAACAAGGAGAAGAAGAAGAAGAAGAAGGTGAAGTAGAAGAAGAAGAAGAAGAAGAAGATGAAGATGAATAACAATAATAATAATAATAATAACAATAATAATAATAATAATAATAATAATAATAATAATAATAATAATAATAATATGTAGAAGAAGAAGAATAAGAAGTAAAAGAAAAAGAAGAAGAGGAAGAAGAAGAAGTAAGAGAAGAAGAAGAAGATGAAGAAGAAGAAGAGGAACAAGATGAAGTAGAAGAAGAAGAAGAAGAAGAAGAAGAAGAAGTAAGAGGAAGAAGAAGAAGTAGTAGTAGTATTAGTAGAAGAAGAAGAAGAAGAGGAAGAAGAGGAAAATTTTGTAGAAGTATAAGAATAATAAGAAGATGGTTACGATGATGAAGAAGAAGGAGAAGGAGAAGAAGAAGAAGAAGAGGAAGAACAAGAACAAGAAGAAGAAGAGGTAGAGGAAAACGAAGAAGAAGAAGGAGAAGAAGGAGAAGGAGTAGAAGAAGAAGAAGGAGAAGAAGAAGAAGAAGAAGGAGAAGGAGAAGAAGGAGAAGAAGAGGGAGAAGGAGAAGAAGGAGGAGGAGAAGAAGGAGAAGAAGAAGAAGAAGAAGAAGAAGGAGAAGAAGAAGAAGTAGTAGTAGAAGAAGAAGAAGAAGAAGAAGAAGAAGAATGAGAATGAGAAAGAGAAGGAGAACGAGAAGGAGAAGAAGAAGAAGAAGGAGAAGAAGAAGAAGAAGAAGAAGAAGAAGAAGAAGAAGAAAAAGTAGTAGCAGAAGAAGAAGAAGAAGAAGAAGAAAAAGTAGTAGTAGAAGAAGAAGAAGAAGAAGAAAAAGTAGTTGAAGAAGAAGAAGAAGAAGAAAGAGAAGATGAAGAAGAACTAGAAGAAGAGGAACAAGAAGAATGAGAAGAAGAGGAAGAAGAAGAAGAAAAAGAAGAAGAAGAAGGAGAGAAAGAAGAAGAATAAGTAGGAGAAGAAGAAGAGGGTGAAGAAGAAGAAAGAGAAGAGGAAGAGAAAGTACAAGAAGATCTAGAGGAAGAAGTAGAAGGAGAAGAAGAAGATGAAGAAGAGGAAGAAGAGGAAGAAGAGGAGGAAGAAGAAGAAATTGAAGAAGAAGAAGAAGAAGAAGATGAAGAAGATGAAGAAGAAGAGGAGGAATAAGAAGGAGGAGAAGAAGAGAAAGTACAAGATGTAGAGGAGGAAGAAGAAGGAGAAGAAGGAGAAGAAGAAGAAGAAGCAAAAGAAGAAAAAGAAGAAGGAGAAAAGTAGGATTAGAAGAAGAAGGTGAAGAAGAAGAAGAGGAAGAAGAAGGAGAAGTAGAAGAAGAAGAGAAGAAGATGAAAAAGAAGAAGAAAAAGAAGAAAAAGAAGAAGAAGAAAAAGAAGAAGAAGAAAAAGTAGTAGTAGTAGAAGAAGAGGAAGAATAAGAATGTTATTATACAACTCAATATTTTTTTTTACTATTAACATAAGCATTTCTTATTACACAACTCTATTTAATTTAATGTTTCATAATAATCACAAAAAAGGTCTAATCTAAAAAAACAAACGTCCTTGGAATCACTTGATGAGCTTTACCTAATTAAATCATAAATATGAAATATTGACTTATTTTATTTTCTATGATCATGGTATTTTTCATGAGACAATTCAATTATTACCTAGATTGATGATCGAGAATGTTACACTTGATCTCCTTAGTATCTTTAATTAAAAATTTTACAATAATTTATGTCACGTCTTCAAAGTTATTGCTCTAATTTTATTAAATAAATTTAAAACCCTTATTCTCCGCTTGTGTGATCCTTATATCACTTTGCTTTTGTTACATTACATTACTTTAATATACCTAATTTCATATCCAACATATAATACTAAATATTAGAAAATAATATTTTATTATTTATGTATATTTACTTTGGATTTTCACAAATAACATTGATAGAGGTGAAACATATGTCATTAAACATGTCTCAATAAACACTATTAAACTATATGTTATTCTTCTTATTTTAAATATTTTTATTTTTAATGGTTATTAAAGAGTTTGAAAAATATTTTAATTCATACCAAAATTGATAGTCAGAAATGTTCCACTTGATGACCATAGTATATTGTGGTAAAATATTTTGAAATAATAAACATTAATTTTTCAAAGTTTTTTCTTTAATTTGATTGTATTATTATGTAGCTTTAAATTTGCTTTCATGTCACATTTATAACACTTGGTTTTTATTATACTATATTTCTTAAATTCTTATATATATATATATATATATATATATATATATATATATAAGAATTTATTATTATTTGATCTCATTTATATTTCTAATTCATAATATTCCCCAAAAAAATTCTAATAAATATGATAAAAAGTCACTATGCTAGACTCGATAAGCTCTATCCATTTAAAGGTTTATTTCTATTTCTTATAGTGTTTCATTTTCCTTTTTTTGTATGCTTTATGTGGTTTTCGATCATACCTTATTTGGAAATCAAAGTGTCTACACTCAATCTTACTAGTATCTCAAACAAAATTCTTTCTCATATAATTTATTTATGTACTACAAATTTTTTGTGTTATTTTCTTGTAATATTATGTAACACTATATCTCCACCAATGTGACTTTAAGTTTGATTTTTTTATATTATATGATTTTAGTTTATCTCATTTCAAATTAAATATACATATATTTATAATATATATATATTTACATAACAAAAAAAAATAATTTATTATTGGCAATGCTTATTTATTTTACTAATTCTTGTAAATTCCAAATGAGATATGATTCAGATGAAATAAATGTCACTAGACAAGTCTGGAGGAGGTTTATCCTATTAAATTTTACACATGACCTCTCTTGTTTGTTGGAATTTAACATTTAAGTGCAATTTTTCTCATTTTTTTAAATATTTTACTTCAGCTTATATGTATTACTATTGAACTCTTATTCATCTATTCAATAACCTTTACGTCATATTGATTTGGTCAAACCAATTTCTTTACTTTTTTTAATTGATTTGGATTTATTACTATATCATTATAAATCTCCTCTCTTATGCCCTACATCACTTTAATTTGTTGACATAACATGGCTTCAATTTATCTGCTTTTAGTTTTAATATATATTTAAATAATATTAAAACAATAATTTATCATTATTTATGCTTATTATAATTTATTAATATTTAGCTTTCATTTGGTAACATAACATTATTATTTTAAGTTTTAAAGTATTTCCTTACTTTGTGAGACAATATTCATACCTGATTTATGATCTCGAATGTTAAACTCAATCTGTTTAGTATCTTAGAATATAATTTTCTCATTTTATTTATATAATTTCCCTAGTTGCTTCTTTTATTATAGTTACATTACAATGAGCTATAATTCTCTTCTCATGTTACTATTATACTTTTTAGATTTGTTAATATTAAATTTCAATCATTCATTATTGTTAAGCTTTATAATATATGATTTAATATTAAAATAACAATAATTTACTATTATTTAAGCTTATTTATTTTAAAAATTCACAATAAATAATGAGATCTATTTAAGATTAAACAAATGTCCTTAGACCTGTCTGGACGAGCTTTAACCAATTATATATTTAATTTTTATATATTTTTAAGATATTTATTTTATCTTTTTAATATTTTTTATGAGATATTTTGATTTTTATTCAACTTACAACACCTGAAGCCCTATTTGTTCTCATTAGTTTACTGAAATGATCCTCTCCTATAACATCTAACTCACCTCAGGTGACCTCCATTCATATTTAACTTACATAGTTTTTTCTTTATTTTATAATTACAAATTCTTAAATTAATATTTTGATATGATCTATTCTCATTTTTTTTTTAATTCATAGTTAAGCAAAACTTGGGCCATCGAGATGAAACCAAGGTCATTAGAGTCATCTCAAAAAGCTACATCTAATAAAATACTGCTTTCTAGGCTTTTAAATATTTTATTTTTCAATGATATTTGTAAACCTCATAAGAAATTACAATTAATTAAAAAATCTAAAGATCAATGATATTAATTCCAAACTACTTATTATCACAAAATGCAACTTTCTCACAATTTATCTCTTTTCCTCCAGATTTCTGCTTCATTTTGTTATATTACTATGTAATGACAAATCTCCTCTCATGCAACTCTTGCAATTCTATTGTTTAGTGGAATAAGATTGCCTCATTGTTTCTATACTTAGGTTAATATATATTTAATTAATATAAAAATAAAAAATTATTATTACTTATGCTTTTTTTATTTTGTAATTTTTTTAATTTTCAAAAAAGGTATGATAGAGATGAAGTAAACGTTATTGGAGTCACCATGAAAAGTGCTATCTAATTAAATATTATTTTTTATTTGTTTAAATATTTTATTGTTTTTGTGGCTCTAAGATATTTTATGTGATATTATTACTCATGCCTGATTTGATAATCGAGGAAGTTACATTATATCTTTTTAGTATCTTGGAATGCAAGTTTTCTACATAATTTATCTCATTTCTATTACATCATATTGCCATGTTATGCTAATATTTTATTGCTTCACATTTACATCACCTTGATTTTTATGTAATAAATTTCTTCAATTTAGCACATTTCAGCATTGTTATAAAATGTCACATAATATTAAAGTAATAATTATTTATTATCAATTCTGATTAAATTTTGTAATTCATCATAATTCTAGAAAAAGATTAATTTAGATGAAACAAATGTGTTTAAGTAATGATGATGGGTTCTATCCAAGTAACTATTAAATTATATTTATATATTTTTAATATCTAATTTTTTAATTTTTAGCAAACTTTGTAAGACATTTTTTATGTACTTTATTTGACAATCGAGGACTTTATACTTGATAACCATTTTATCTTGGAGGGCAACTTTGTCACACAACTTATCTAATTTGAAGAAATGTTTTGCTTTGATTTGTTTATTTTATTAAAATTTTTTAATTCTTTTCTACTATGATATTTACATCATTATGGTTTAGTTATATTATATTATTTCAATTTATCTTATTTTAACTTTATTTTATATTTACATATTACTAAAATAATAGCTTTTCATTATTAAAGATTGTTTAATTCTGTAATTGTAAGTCAAAATAAGACATATTTATGACATATTTCAATTCATATCTAGTTTATTGGTTAAGAAAGTTATAATAGGTCTCTAAGTGTCATGGAATGAAATTTTGACCTATAATTTATTTGATTTCTTGAAAATTTTGCATTTATTTTGTTTTATTGCTATTAAACTCTAATTCTCCTCCACATGGGCTTTACATCACATTCATTTTACTATATTAAAATTCTTTAATATGTCTAATATTTTATTTAATTTATATTTACTACTAATAAAATAATTATTTTATTATTTATGCTAATTTACTCTTAGAAATTTGCATTGATTAAGAAAGAAATATGATCAAGATGTAGAAAATATTCTTAGATAAGACTTGATGTGCTTTATTTAATTAATTATTGTTTAAAATATTTTTTAGTTTTTGATTTTGAAGGATTATTACATGCCTTATGAGGCAATTTGAAAATTAAGGTTGTTATACTAAGTTTCCATGATATCTTAGCATGCAAATTTCTTATGCACTTCATCTCATTTGTACAAGTTTTGCTTTGATTTCATTATATTACTGTATGAGTTTAAATGTCCTCTCATGCTACAATTACATTGCTTTGCTATTGTCAAAGTATATTTGCCTCAATTTATCTTATTTCATCATTAACATATATTTTCTAAATTTTGATATCAAAAATTTATTATTATTTATTCTTTATTAATTTTGGAATTCAAAGTAACTCCACACGAGATAAAAAATGTTGTTGCATACTTTGTGAGACATTTCAATTTATGCTTGATTCAACAATATAAGATGTTACTTTTGATGTCTTTACTGTACTCAAATACAATTGTTTAATTCCATTTATCTCATTTCTTGAAATGTTTCACTTTTATTTTATTATATTACTATGAAACTCAAATCCCCTCTTATGTGCCATTCACATCACTTTGATTTTGTTATACTAAATTGGTAAAATTTATTTCGTTTTTATCATTATTATAAATTTATTTATCTTAAAATAATATTTTATAATTATTTATACTTGTTTGTGTTTTAAAAATGATAGTAATTCCAAAGAAGATCCAATATACACTAATCAAATGTCATCGAAAAGCTCTTAATAAGCTCATGCAATTAATTGTTCATTTGTATATTTTAAAATATTTTATTTTCTATAGATTTAGCACATGCCACCAAATATTTTTATTTGTATCTTATTGGAGATCAAAGAAGTTCATCTTGATTCCCTTAGCATCTTGCAATCCTACATTTCCATACAAGTTTCCTCATTTCTTAAATTGTTTTTTGCTTTTGTTTGGTTATATTAGTTGTTAACTCCATATCCCCTATAATGTGTGTTTTACATAACTTTGATAAGATTTCTTGGAATTACATCATTTTAGTTTTAATATCTATTTTCATAATAAATTGAAAATTATTATTATTTATGCATAGTTAATTTAGTAATTCATAATAATTTTAAAAAATGGTTTGAATAGCATAATACAAAATGTAATTGAACTCATTTAAATGAGCTCTATTGGATAAAATATTTGCTTAACTATTTTAAATATTTTATTTTCTTTGGCTTTTTCGTGTTTCATAAGCCATTTTGGCTAGTGCCTAATTTGATGATTTATGTCACTATAGTCGATGTCTATAATATTTTGTATTGCAACTTTCCAATTCAATTTAAATCATTTATTGAATTTTTTTTGGTTATATTACTTTGTAACTCTAAATCTCCTCTTGTTAATCATTTCATTTCTTTGATTTGATTATATTATATTTTTATAATTTGACTCATTTCAACTTTAATATATTTTTATAAAATATTTAATTAATATTTATTATTATTATTTTTTATTTAGTTTGGCAATATGTAGTAATTCCTAAGGAGGATGTATTATGACAAAGCAAGCATTGTAAAATTTGTCTTAACAACCCATATCCAAATAAATATTAATATCTATATTTTTATTAATTTTTTATGATTTTAGCACTTAGCACACTTAATGTGAAATTTTTATTTGCATCAAATTTTATGATAAAAAATGTTACACATGATCTCCTTAGTTTCATGTACTACAACCTTTTCATACACTTTATCTCATTTCTACAAAGTTTTTACTTTGATTTGGTTATATTCCCTTAGATTTCTCATATAATTATCTCTTTTTGCACAACCAATACATTACTTTGATTTCGTTATAACACATTGCCCTAATTTTGCTATTTTAGGTACAACATTTATTTGCCAAATATAAAATATCAATTTTTAATCAACTTGAAGTAAATGTCATTGGACTAAATTTGAAAAGCCTTATCTAGTTATATACCTATTTGTATTATTTAAAAATATTTTATTTTGTTGGTTATTAAAAATTTTTTTGTGATATTTTAATTCATACCTTATTTTATTTTTGAGAATGCTACACTTGATCACTTTAGCATCTTTAATTAAAATTCATATAAAGTTTGTCGTTTCTTTCAATTTTCAGTTTAACATCGTTACATTATCATGAAAATCTAAATCTATTCTTATGTGACCTATTAGATCACTTTTTGAGGTTATAATAATTCTTTTTAATTTATCTCATTTATGCTGTAATATATGTTCACTTAACAAAAAATAATAAAGTATTATTATTTATTTTTATTACCATGGTATTTTGTAGAAATTCAAAACAAAGAGTGATTTACATGAAAAAAATATTCTTTGACTTATCCTTTTGAACCAAATTCTTTTAAATTTTTTATTCTACATTTTCAAATATTTTATTTTCAATTACTTTGGCAAACTTCATAAGAAATTTCAATTTGTACCTAATTTGAAGATTGAGAATTTTATACTAGATCTCCTTAGTATCTTCAAATGCAACTTTATTAAACAATTTATCTCATTTCTAAAAAAGTTTTGCTTTTTAACAATATTACTTTATCTCTTTAAATCTCCTATCATGTGACCTGTCATCATCTTTGTTTCATTTTACTAAATTGCTTCAATCTATCTCAATTTAAATTTAAAATGTTTTTACATTATATTAAAAGAATGCCTTTTTATTATTCATGTCTATTTAATTTGGAAATTCATAGAATTCCAAATAAGGTTTGATCAAGACGAAATAATAGTCATTGGACTTATCGTAGTTTGGTATATTAAATTAAATATTTAATTTTAAATTTTATGCATTTTATTTTCTATTGCTTTGGCAAGTTTTACATATCTTTTTGATCTTACCTAATTTTGCGATCAATGATACTACGCTCTATTTTCATTGTATATTGGAATTGAACTTTCTAGCAAAGTTTATCTAATTTTATCAAATATTTTTCATTCCTTCTTTATATTACTATTAAACTCTAATTCTCTTATCGTGTGACTTTTACATTTCTTTTATTGCTTTATGTTACATTTTTTCAATTTAGCTCCTTTTACTACTATTATATATTTATTTAATACAAAAAAAATATATATTTTTTTTATTTGTTCTTATTCATTTTTTTAATTCTAAGTAACTCTAAACGAGGTTATATCAAGGCAAAATAGACTTCATTTGATCATACTAAATATAGCTTCATCCATTAAAATATCATTTTCAATATTTTTTCAAATATTTTAATTTCTATGGATTTTGTACGTTTTTTTGATATAATTCAATTTGTATAAGATTCAACATTAAATGTCATATTAGTTTCTTCAACATAGCTTTCCAAAATAAATTAAATCATTTCTCTTAATTTTTGCTCTTATTTTTCTATGTCAATTTCTAACTCTATTTCTCATGTTCAATGATCTATACATAATTTTGATTTTGTTATATTAGACTATATCAACTTAACACATTTTAGCTCTAAAAAAATTTACTTAATAATAAAATAATAATTCATAATTTTTTGTGGTAATTCACTTTGGTAATTTGTAATAATACTAAATCAACCATAAGTGGAACAAATAAAATTTTGTTAGACTTGTTTCAATGAACTTAATCCATGAAAATATTGATTTGTATATTTTTAAATGTTTTATTTTCAACTTCTTTACAAAGCTTTATATGAAATTTCAATTTGTACCTTACTTGATCTAGAATGTTATAATCGATCCCCTTAGTATCTTAGAATACAACTTTCTCGTGTTGTTTAACACATTTTATTAATATTTTTTGTTTAATTTAGTTATATTACAATGTATCTCGAAATCTTCTCCCATGTGATGTTACAACATTTTTTTTGATATACTATTTTTCTTGAATTTTTATTATTTAGTATTTAATTAATATTAAAATTATAATATTTTTATTATTTATGCTTATTTAAATTTGTAATTCATAGAAATTCAAAATGAGAATTGATTGTGAGGAAAAAATGTCCTCGGACATGTCTGGATTAGATTTATCCAATTAAATAATCTTTTTGAAATTGTTTTGTTGTTTATTTTCTATGATTTGTAACACTATACTAGCCATTTCAATTCTTACATTATTGGATGATTAAGGGTGCCAAGGTTGACCTTTATATTACCTTTTTTGACTTGCCAATAAACTTCAATATATTTCTTTCAAAAACTTTTCTTTGATTTTTTCATATTTTTATGAAACTCTAATTCTCTTATTGTTCAACCTTTATATGAGTTAGATTTTGTTATATTATATTAATTCAACTTATCTAATTCTAATTATAACATTAAATTACTTCATTTTAAAATATAATTTCTTATTACATGTGCTTGTTTACATTAACAATTCATGGAAATTAAAATTGAGGTATGATCAAAGAGGAAAAAATGATTCTACTCCACTAGATGTGTCGAATACAATTAAGTATCATTTCTATGTTTTTTAATTTTTTTTAATATGATTTTGGCTTGTTATATGAGATATCTTAATTTGTACCATATTTTACTATCTAGTGTGCTGCATTAGATCTCCTTTTTTTCCTTGGAATGGAATTTTCCCATGTAATTTACCTCATTTCATCAAATACTTTTCTTTGATTGGGATATATTACTATGTAAGTCTAATCTCCTCTCATGTGACCCTTACATATCATTGATTTAGTTTTACTATATTACTTCAATTAATCTCATTAAGCTTTAATCTATATTGAATTAGTATAGAATTGAAAATTTATTATTATTTTGCTTATTTAATTTGGTAATTTGTAGTAATTCAAAATAAGATCAAGTTAAATTGAAACAATCTTCGTTAAACTCATCTCAATTAGCTTACTCTAATAAAATATTCATTTCTAATTTCTTGAATATTTATTTTTTTAGGATTTTTTGCATGTTTTATTAGCTATTTTAATTTATAGTTAATTTGATGATCATGAATGTTGCACTAAATCACTTCAATAAGTGGATTGCAAAATTCCCATATAATGTTTCTATTTTTTAAAAATATTTTCCTTTGATTTGGTAATAGTGTTATGAAGTTCTAATTTTCCTTTAATGAAACCATCAAATTTTACTAATGTTTTGATATAATTTTTCTAAATTTGACACATTTCATCTATAATATTTCTTTACTTAATATTTAAGTAAAAATTATGTATTATTTATTCTTATTTACTTGAGTGATTAAAAGTAAGTCCAATTAAGTATTACTTAGATGAGACAAATGATGTTCAATTAGGCAAAATGAGGTCTATCCAATTAACTATCTAATTCTTAATATTTAAATATTCTATTTCCTATGACTTTGGTATTCTTTTTGAGACATTTTCAATAATGCAAAATTTGCCAATCGATGGTTCTTTACTTAATCTTCTTATTTCCTAAGATTGTAACTTTTCCATATAATTTATCTTATTCTTTCAAATATTTTTCTTTGATTTGGATATATTACTATAAAACTGTAATTATCCTCTTGTGTGAACCTTACATTACATTTATTTCACTATATAACTTTGCTTAAACTTATCTCATTTTAACATTAATATATATTCACTTTGTATTAAAGTAATAATTTATGATTATTTTGCTAATTTCACTACATAATATATAGTAAATTGTAATGAGGTTAGACCATGATGAAAAAAACATCACTGCACTGATCTTCCTTAACTTTATCAAAATAACTATTCATTTATGTATTTTTAAGTATTTTATTTTCTAAAGTTTTTTAATGTTTTACAAGACATTTCATTTTGTATATAAGTTGATTATCTAGAATGTTACATTCAATATCCTTAGTATCTTGGAATGCAATATTTCTATTTAAGTTTTCAAATTCCTTCAATATTTTACTTTGATTTGGCTATATTATTAGGATGCTCTAAATCTCCTTTCATGTGACCTTTACATCATTTTGATTTATTTATATTAACTTACTTTAATTTATCCATCTTTAATTTTATTATACAATTATTTAATGTTAAAATAATAATTTACAATTTTTTATACTTATTTAATTTGCAAATTCATCTTAATTCCAATTGATATATGATCGAGATGAAACGAACTTCAGTACTTTCGACACGAGAAGCTTTATCTAATTCTATATTTGTTTTTATATGTTTAAGTATTTCTCATTTATGTTGACATGCTTTACGATATAATTCAATTTGTTCCTACTATGATAAGTATTGAAGTTACACTCGATCTTCTTAGTTTTTTTTAATGTTAATTTCCATAACATTTTTGTCACTTATATAAAATTTTCACTTTGATATCATTGTATTGCTATGCAACATAAAATCTCATCTCATTTGACTTACACATTTCTTTCATTTGATTATATTACATTACTTTAATTATGTTATTTCAATATTATTATAATTTTACTTAATACTAAAATAATAATTTATTATTTTTTTGCTTATTTATTTTGATAGTTTGTAATAATTATAATCAAAGTCAATTCTATATATCCAAAAAAAATATTCCTCTCTAGGTTTCCAAAAATATTTTATTTTCTATGATTTTGGTAGGTCTTACTGAGTATTTTATTTTACATAACATTTATTTGGTTAGATTATATTTCTTCAATTTATCACACATTATCATTAATAAAGTTTTACTTAATAATATAATAATACTTTGTTATTATTTATGATCATTTAATTTAACAATGCAAAGTAATTCCAAAAATGGTATGATGAAGTTGAAAAAAATCTTTCTCCATAACACTATCATCTTTATCAAATTAAATATTTACTTCTATATTTCTAAATATTTTATTTTTTATTAATTTGACACATGTTAGTAGACATATTAATAGGCATGAGCTTTAACACATTTGATATTGTAGAGCAACTTCCCATTATAATTTATCTCATTTATTTAAATAGTTTGATTTGATTTTAATATATTATTTAAGCAACTTTAAATCTTGTCTTCAATGACCTTTATAATACGTTGATTTGGTCGTATTATATTTCTTCAATTTTCTCATTATAGTTTTATTATATATTCACTTAATCTTAAAATAATAATGTATTATCATTTGTGCTTCTTTACTTTTTTAAAATTTTATAATTTTGAATGTAGTGCAATCATGATGAAAAACGTTGTTTGATTCATCTTGACAACAAGCTCAATACATTTAAATATTCATTTTTTGACTTTTAAATATTTTACTTTCTATTGGTTTGGAATTTTTCATGAGATATTTTGATTCTCACATGATTTATTAATTGAGGATGTTACACTTGATCTCATTTTTATCCAAGAATGCAATTTTCCTAAAAAATTTATCTAATTTCATTGAAGTTTTTCTTTTAACTTAATTATATAATTATATAACTATAAATCTCCGCTTGTGTGCTTTTTGATAACCTTGATTTTGTTATAATATATTACATGAATTTATCTAATTTAGAAATTCTTGTATTTTAACTTAATATTAAAAAATATTCATTATTATTTTGGGTTTTGTAATTTTGTAATTTGTAGAAATTTCAAATAAAGTTTGATCAAGAGAAAACAAAAGTTGGACTCATTTTGATGAGCTTTCTCAAATTTTAGCTTTAATTGGAAAAGTTTACATATTTCATTTTCTATGACTTTCACTTACTTTACATACTTCAAGGATGCCACATTTGACGTCCTTAGCATAATCTTAGAACTCAATTTTTTTAAATATTTTCCTATTGCTTCAAATATTTTATTTTGCTTTAATTATATTACTATGAAATTCTAATTGTTCTGTCTTTTTTTTCTCAATATCGTTGTGATTTTGTTGTATTACATTTCTTTATATTTTTAATTTTACAATTAATATATATTTAAATAAAAATAAAGTAATTATTTTTTTTACTTGTTTATTTTATTAATGTGTAGTAATTTAAAACAAGGTATTATCGAGGCCAAAAAATGTCGTTCGACTAGACTTGATGAGCTTTAACAAATTAGATATTCACTTTTTATATTTTTTTACTATTTTAACTTTCATTTTTTTAGCAAGCCCTTTTATATATTTTTATTTATACTTGATTTATTGATCAAGAATACTACAATTATTCTTATTATTGTCATAGAATTAAAAATTGTTAAACAATTTTTCTCATATCTTAAAATAATTTTTTATTTATATATATAACTAAGTAGAACTAAATCTCTTGTGTGACATTTACATCACTTTTATTCACTTGTATTATATTGCTTCAACATATCTCATTTTTGTTTTATTAAAAATTTACTTAATATTAAAATTATTATTATTATTATTATTAAGATTATATTGTTTAGTAATATAAGTAATTTGAGATTTGGTCAGAATAACCTAAAACAAATGTCACTTAACTCTTTTGGAATAGATGTGTCTAATTAAATATTCATCTATTTTTTTTAAAATTTTATTTTCTAAGATTTTGGCATTCTTTATCAGGGATTTAAATTTCTACAAAATTTGATAAACAAAGATATTACACTCAATTTCATTATTTTTTTACAATAATTGTTTTTGTATAATTATCTTACTTCTAAAAATATTTCACTTTAATTTTTTATATTACTTTAAACTCTAATTCTACTATCGTAACCATTATATTGTTATGATTTATTTATTTAAACTTTCTAAATTTACCTATCTTTTGCTTTATTATATGTTTATTTAACTATAAAAAATTACCATTATTTATGTTTTTAAAATAATTCATAAAAATTCCTAACGAGGCCTGATTAAGATGAAACCAAATGTTGTTCGTCTCATCTTGATGTGCACCATTGAATTGAATCTTTGTTCCTTTATTTTGAAACATTTTTTATTATTTTGACACATTTTACAAGTCAATTTCATTTATTTTTTATCTAAGAATAATTGATTCTATATACTATCTCCTTAGTTCTTGGAGTGAAAATTTCCAATATAATTTATCTAATTACTACAAATCTTTCCATTTATTTTAGTTATACTATAAAGTTACCCAATATCTCTTCTTATGCAACATTTACATGGTGTTACATTGGTTACATTGCATTGCATTAATTTATTTTATTTTTATAGTTATTATATATTTTTTTAAAATTAAAACAATAATTTGTTATTATTTGTTCTTATTTATTATTATAATGCATAGTAATTAAAAATGTTGTCGATTTAAGATGAAGTAAATTTTTTTAGTTTTGTCTTGATGAGCTCTATCCAAATAGACATTCATATTTATATTTTGAAATATTTTTATTTTCCCTAATTTTTGCAAAATTTATAATAATTATTGATTTGGAATAGATTTGACAACGAAAGATTATATACTAAAACTCCTATGCATCTGAGAATATCACTATCACGAACATTGCATCTCATTTCTTCATAAGTTTACCTTTGATTTTTTTAGATTAATATAAAACTATAAATCTTGATTCTTATGAATTTTAAATTTAATTTGGTGATATAACATTGCATCAAATTACCTAATTTGAATTTTAATATGTATTTCATTAACATAAAAATAATACTTTATTATTATTATTTATGTTTGTTTACTTTTATGACATGTAGAATTCCAAATGAGTCAATTAAGCAAAATAAATGTCACCAGACTAATTTCAAAGAGCTCTGTCCACCTCTAAATTCATTTTTATTTTGTAGATATTATATTATGTAAGGTTTTTTAAACCTTATGAGAATTTACTGATTTTTGCATTATTTGATAATGAAATATGTCACAATTGATCTTCTTAGGATTAAGCTTTCTAAGACAACTTTCTCATTTTCTCAAAATTTTATTTTTATTTGGTTATATTACTATGTTACCCCTAATCTTTTAATGTGAGACCTCTATGATATTTTTATTTGTTTATATTAGATTACTTCAATTTATCTCATTTTTGCTACGATATATGTTTAATTAAAATTTAAAATAATATGCTTTTATTATTTTAACATATTTACTTTTGTAATTCCCAATAATTCCAAATGAGAATTGATCAAGATGAAACAAACATCATTAGATTAATCATAATTAGCTCTAACCAATTAAATTAAAGATTACTACGTTTAATTTCTTTTTTTAAGTTTTAGAAATTTTAAGAGATATTTATTTGTGCCTAATTTGATTATCAAAGATGTTACACTTGATCTAATTAGTGCCTTGGAATGCTCCTCCAATGTGACATTTATATTGTTTCACTTTGGATCCATTACATTGCTTCAATTTATATTATTTTAGCTTTAGTATATATGTAATTATTAAAATAATTTATTTTTATTATTTTTATTTACTAAATATAGTACTTCATTATAATTTCACTTTTGATTAGATCAAGATGAAACAAATCTCATTTTACATATATCAATGAGCTTTGTCCAATTAAATTTCAATTCTATATTGTTAAATAAATTAGTTTCTATGGTTTTGGAATGTTTCATGAAACATTTAAATTCATGCTTAATTGGATGATTTAGGATGCTATGCTTGATCTCCATTTAGTTCAAGAATACTACTTTCCCATAAAAATTATCTAATTTATTAAAAGTTTGCCATTTGAATTTGTTGTATTAATAAGAAACTATAATTCTTCTTGATGTTACCTCTAAATCACTTACATTTTATTAAATTATATTAAATAAAGTTATCTTATATTATTTTTAATATTATTAAAATAAAAATATTTTTTATTTATGTTTATTAACATTAATAGTTCATAATAATTTGAAATATGCTCTAATAGAGGTAAAAGAATAGTTAACGGATACGACTCAACAAACTAAATCTAATTTATTATTTATATGTACCTTTTTTAAAAAATCTTATTTCTTAGGTTCTTTTAAGCTTTATAAAATGTTTCAATTCATAATTTATTTAATGATTGATAACATTACACTTTATCTTCTTTGTATCTTAAAGTCTAACTTTTCTATATAATTTCTCTCTTTCCTTAAAATGTTTCACCTTGATTTAGTTATTAATTATGTAACATTATCTTTTCTTGTGTGACTTTTATAATGCTTGGACCAATTTATGTTACATTGTTTTAATCCATCTCATTTTGTATTTGTAATGTTATCTTAAACTAAAAACAATAATTCTTGTTATTTATTATTACTTAATGTAGTAATTCAAAGTAATTCCAAACGAGCTCTATTGGTTATGAAACAAATTTTGATAGCCATCTTTCGATGAGATATATCCCAAAAATAGTCATTTTTGTATTTTAAACTATTTTTGTTTCAATAAATTTGGCAAGCATTTTGAGAATAACTTATTCTTTCCAAATTCATGGAAAAAAGTTACACTTAACTCCTTAGTATCTTAGAATACAACATCATCAAATAGTTTATCTCATTTTTTTTAAAAAATTATTTTTTAATTTTTTTATATTACTATATTCACTTCTTATGCGGCATCTATAATGGATTCATTTGGAAATAATATATTGCTTGAATTTTTATAAATTTAGCTTTCATATATATTTGCTTAGTCTTAGAATAACAATGTATTAATATTTGTGCATATTTTATTGGGTAATTAATTGTATTTCTAATCAAGTTTTGATCATGACAAAATAATTATTGTTGGACCATCTTGATATGCACTATTTTGTTATGCACAAACAAACATTGTTGGCTTCCTTTTAGAGATATCTCGATTGGTACTTGACTTAATGATTAACAATGTTATAATAGGTCTTATTAATATCCTAGAATGCAATTTTCCCTAAAACGTTTCACTCATTTCTTCAAAATGTTTTCTCTATTATGGTTACATTACCAAGAAACACAAAATCTCCTCTACTACCTCCTTTATATTGCCAAGATTGTGTCATTTTCATTCGTTCAATTTATCTCATGTCAACCATAATATATAATTGCATAATTTAAAAAAAACTAATTTATTATTATGTAAGCTTATTTTTTTGGTTTTTAGAAATTATTCTAAACGTTCTTTAATCAAGACATAGAAAATGTTTTTTGATTGGTCTCAAGGAGCTCTGTTTTGTTAAATATTATTTTTTTTTTTAAATATTTAAATTTCTATTTTTTTTGGCACATTTTTCAAGTTAGTTTGAATCAAATCTAATTTGATGATCAAGGATGTTATGCTTGAAGTCCTCACTATCTTTCAATGCAATGTCCAAGTACATTTTATCACATATCTTTAAAACGTTTGCTTTGATTTAGCTATATTACTATAAAACTCTTACTTTTATCACATTTGATCTTTTCTTTGTTTTGTTTTAGTTTTATTGCATTGATTGAATTTATCTTATATCACCTTCAAAGTGTTTCTACTAAATGTTAAAATAATAATTTATAACTATTTATGTTTTTATGCTATTAATTCATCATAATTTCTGTTGAGGTTTTATCGCAAAGAAAATGAGGTTGTTCGACATTCCTTAATGAGCTCTATAGAATTAAATATTTATTTTTTACTTTTAAAAATATAAGTTTTATTATTTTTGGATGTTTTATGAGTAAGTTTGAGTCATACCTAATTTCACCATGGATGGCATTATGCTTAATTTCCTTAATATCATTGGATGTAACAATGAAGTATAATTTTTTGAGTCATACCTAATTTCAACTTTACATCTCTTTGATTTCACTTTTATTATTTTGATATAGTTTATCACATTTTAACTTTAAAATGTATCTATTTAATAATTTTTTTTTAATTTAATAAGTCATAATAATTGCTAACGAGTTTTGATGGAGAAGAAAATGATGACATTTCCCTACCTTTAATGTGCTCTATGTAATTAAATATTTTTTTATTTATAAATATTTTTTTTCTATAGTTTTAATACATTTTACAAGTCATTTCAATTAGTACTAATTTTTTGATTAAGGATATCAGACTTAATACCCTTCATATCTTAAAAAATATTTCTCATATAATTTAAACCATTTCATAATTTCCTCATTATGTGAAATTTTTTAGCCCATTGATTTTTTTGTTTTTGTTTTATTTAATTGATCTCATTTTCATTTTAATATATATGTGCTTACTTTTAAAATAATATTTCTTATTTAGGCTTTTTTTAATAATTTGCAACAATTCAATATGAGGATTGATTAAGACATCACAAATGATATAGGTCTAATCTCTCCAAGCTCAATCAAATTAATTATTCATTTTCTATTTTTAAAAATTTCATTTTTTAAAAGTTTTGTATTGTCTATGAGAAACTTGTTTTCCTACCATATCTGAAATTTAAGGATATTACCCTCGATCTCTATAGTACCTTCGATTGAAAAATTCCTGTTTAATTTGTTTCATTTTTTAAAATTTTTTTCTTTGATTAGGCTAAATTTCTACTTAAGTCAAAATCTTTTCTTGTGTCTTTAGATCACTTTGACTTTGTTGTATTATAGTTTATCATTTAATCAAATTTTAGCAAATAAAAATATTAGGCATATTTTAATTTTATAGTTTGAATGATGATCCTTAGGTTTCTAGTTGCTTACTTATTTGTATGTTATGTTATTATTGTTTTCTTTTGTTTGCATATTAACGGCTTGGTTGAAGTTTATTCTTTATGTTTTAGGAGTATAAAGTTTCAAGATATTATAATTTTATCTATAATTTTTTATAACGATTATTAAAAAATAAAATTTCAAACTAAAATAAAATTGTAATTCAAAAGAACATTATATATAAAAACTTTTAAATTTCTCCAAAATATATATCATTATTATTAGTTAATTCATATTTTTAAAAAAATATGTAAAACTATCTTAAAATTCAAATATCAAAATATTAATTTATATATTAAAAATTAAAAAATAAATATTATTTTTTATATAATAAATTTAATATATTTATCCAATACTTATGTTTAAAATTAAATAAAAATTAAATTTTTTTAATATGAGTGATAAATATAAATTCCTTTCTAACAACTACAATTTTTTCCCTTGCATGAAGTGCTCTTATTTTTAACATGAAAAATAAAGAGAACATTTTTAAAGATCAAATTTACCTACTTTAATTTTGTTATTTGCCATGAACTAGTAAAATTTACCAATAATATTATATATTTATTTATAAATTTTATTTAAATATGATTATATCCACAATGTTAAGCAAAGAAAAAGATTTGAAATCCAATTATTCTTGATTTTATACTTCAAAAATAAACAAAAACCCTCTCAACAAGTAATGTGTATAATTGTCTATTGGTTTTAAATTGTGACAATACTTATTCTAGGTAAAACAATATAAAACAAATTATGTAGATGTAGAAAACTAACAAAACCCATGCCTTAAGCATCATTTAATTTTTCTAAAATTTCACAATTTGAATGCTTAATATTTTTTTGATAGTTGCATAAATTGTATTATATGAGAAAATATAAAACAATTAACACTTTTGAATTTGCAAATTTTTAATGATTATTAATAAACTATGAGACATTTTTTCTCTTCTAACATAATGAAAAAATTTTTAACCATGGGTGCAAATGCATAAAAAACTTATAAACATCAAAATAGAGAAAAACAATGAGCTAACCATAATTTCATAAAAAGCTATAATTTGGAAGTCTACAATTTTGTGGCTATTCCATAAAGCATATTATGCAAAAAAACCATCACATAGTCAACAACATGAAATGTGCAACTATTTTAGTAACAATTGATAATTAATAAACCAATGAAACTATTAGGAATATTTGTATAATTTTTTATTTTAAATATTTTGAATTTTAATTTTTTTTATAAAATATTATTTTTTTTATCAATGCACTACCATAAAAAATAAAATAAAATCAAACATTGAATATTTAATTTTTCTAAAAGATATATCATTACTGTTGATTAAACTATATTTGTTAACATTATTTTTTTTAAAATATAAAGATTAATTTACTTATTATTAATAAAGGAATCTAATAATTTGAAAAATGTATAAAATCTACGTGTGGTCTAATAAATAATTATATAAAACTAAAAACATTTTATATTTATTTTAATAAATAATAATTTATATTCATTTTTTATATTTTAAATTTTTTAAAAAACTTTTCTTTATATTTATTTTCTTTGTTTTTAATTGTAAAATAAAAAGAAAAAATATTAATTTACATACTAAAAAAATAAAATATTATTTAGTATATCAACAACATAATATATTTGATTACTCCTTATGCTAAAAAAAATTAAATTTTTTGACATAAGAGCTATTCAAGGTATAATTTGTTAGCAATTTATGTTTATTGTGTATATAATATATATATATATATATATATATATATATATATATATATATATATATATATATATATATATATATACACACACACACATATATACATTCATATAAAAGATCATTGTGTAGTATATTAAACAAAATGATTAACATTATAAAAATTAATCTTTAAAATTATATAATTATTTATTTTTAAAACCAAACCAAACTAAACCCAATCCAAAACCTAGACCAAACCCAATACAAAACCCAAACCCAACCCCACCCCAACCACACCCATCCAAACCCAATACAAGCCAACCAAACAAAAAAAAAACCTAAAATGTTCTATTCTATTATAATCTATTTGAATCTAACATAATCTAATCTAATCTAATATACTATATTTGATTCTTTTCTATTATAACATACTCTATTCTATTTTAATCTATTTTAATCTATTTAAATCTCATATAACATAATCTAATCTAATATGTTATATTCTATAATACTCTACACTACTCTACTATACTCTACTCTACTTTGCTCTACTCTACTATAAAATAATCTTGTCTGCTCTACTCTACTCTACAACCCTCTAGCCTAGCCTAACCTAACCTAGCCTAGCCTAGCCTAACCAAACCTTTTCAACTCTACTTTGCTCTACTCTACTCTACTCTACTCTACTCAAACCTAGCCTAGCCTAAACCTAGCTCTACTCTACTCTAAACTACTCTAGCCTAGCCTAACCTAACCAAGCTCTGCTCTGCTCTACTAAAAACTATGCTACTCTACTATACTCTACTCTAATATACTATACTCTACTATACTCTACTCTACTCTAGCCTAGCCTAGCCTAGAGTAGCTTATCCTAACTCTACTTTGCTCTACTCGATTCTGTCCAGCTCTACTCTATTCTACTCTGCTCTACTAAGTTATGCTTTGCTTTGTCCTACTCTACTCTACTCTACTCTACTCTATCCTAGCCTAACCTATTTTTAACTTAACCTAGCTCTACTTTACTCTACTCTAGTCTACACAAGCTTAGCCTAGCCTAGCTTAGACTAGCCTTGCCAAGCTTAGCCTAGCTCTACTCTGCTTTTGCTCCACTCTAGTCTACTCTACTCTAATCTACTTTACTCTAGTCTACTCTACTCTACCCTACTCTACTATACTCTAGCCTAGTCGAGCCTAGCCTAGCCTAACTCTTTCAAATCTACTCTACTGTAGAATACTCTACTCTACTATACTTTACTCTACTCTACTTTACTCTACTCTACTCTACTATACTTTTCTCTACTCTACTCTACTCTACTCTACTTTACTCTACTCTAGCTTAGCTTAGCTTTGCCTAGCCTACCCAAGTTGAGCCTAGCCTAGCCTAACTTTGCTCTACTATACTCTACTATACTCTATTTTACTCTACTCCACTCCACTCTACTCTACTCTACTCTACTTTACTCTAACCTAGCCTATTTTAGCCTAATCTAGCTCTACTTTACTCTACTCTACTTTACTTTACACTAGCCTAACCTAGCTCTACTATACTCTGCTATAATCTACACTACTACACTTACTCTACTCTACTCTACTATATAATACTTACTCTACTATACATTACTCTACTCTACTCTACTTTACTCTAGCCTAGCCAAGACTAGTCTAGCCAAGCTTAGCCTTGCTTAGCCTAGAATAACCTAGCTCTACTCTTCTATGCTCTACTCTACTCTACTCTACTCTACTCTACTCTACCCTGCAATGCTATGTTCTACTCTGCTTTGCTCTATTATGCTCTACTCTACTCTACTCAACTCTACACTACTCTACTTTACTCTTGCCTAACCTGGCCTAGCCTAACTTAACCTTGCATTACTCTACTATACTCTACTCTACTCTACTCTACCCTACTCTACTCTACTCTACTGTACTCTACTCTACTCTACTCTACTCTACTCTATTCTACTCTACTCCTCTCTATTCTACTCTACTCTATTCCACTCTAGCTTAGCCTAGTCTAGCTTAGCCTTGTTTAGGTTAACCTAATTGAGCTCTAATGTACTCTACTCTACTTTAGCTTACTCTACTCTACTCTACTCTAACAAAGCCTAACCTAGCCTTATCAAGCCTATCCTAACTCTACTCTACTCTAGTCTAGTCTACTATACTCTACTGTACTATACTACACTCTACTCTACTCTACTTTAACCCAACATAGCCTAACCTTGCCTAACGTAGCTCTACTTTTTTCTATTATACTCTACTCTACTTTACTAAATTCTTTCTAGCCTTGCCCAACCTAGCATAGCATAACATAGTTCTACTCTAATCAACTCAAACCTTCTCTACTCTACTGTACTCTTCTCTACTCTACTCTACTCTACTCTACTCTGCTCTACTATACTATATTATACTCTACACTATTTTAGCTTAGTGAAGCCTAGCCTTGCCAAGCTAGGCTTCGCATAACCTAGCCTAACCTAACTCTACTCTACTTCTCTCTACTGTACTCTTCTCTACTCTACTCAACTCTACTCTATTCTACTAAGCTCTTCTCTACTCTTCTCCACTCTACTCCATTCAACTCATCTCCATAATGCTCTGCTCTACTATACTCTACTCTACTCTGCTCTATTCTATTCTGACCTAGCTTAGCCTAACCTAGTATTACTCAGCTCTATTCAAATCTACCTTACTATACTCTACTCTAACCTAGCTTAGCCTTGCCTAGTCTTGCAACGCTTAGCCTAACTCTACTCTACTTTACTCTACTCTACACTACTCTACTCTTCTCTACTCTACTCTGCTATACTCTACTCTACTATACTCAACTATACTCTTCTCTACTCTACTCCACTCTACTCTACTCTATTCTAGCATAGCCTTGCTTTGCCTAGCATTGCTTAGCCTAACTCTTTCTACTCTACTCTACTCTAGTACACTTTACTATACTCTACTCTATTATACTCTACTCCACTTTACTCTACTCTACTCTACTCTACCATAACCTAGCCTAACCTAGGCTAGCTACCCTAGCATAGCTTAGCCAAGCTCTATTCTACTCTATTCTACTCTACTCTACTCTATTATGCTCCACTCTACTCTACTGTATTCTACTCTGCTATACTATAATCTACTCTACTCTAACCTAGCCTAGCCTGGCCTAGCCTAACCTACCTCTACTCTACTCTACCGTACTCTACTCTTCTTTACTATACTCTTGCTTAGCCCAGCCTGTCTTGTCTAGCTTAGCCTAGCCTAGCCTCACTTAGCTTTACTATGCTCTCCTTTACCTTGCTTTACTCTTTTCTACTATACTCTACTCTCCTCTGCTTTACACTACTCTACTCTACTCTACTCTGTTCTAATCGGCTCTACTCTTCTCTGCTCTGCTCTACTCTGTTCTGCTCTACTCTAGCCTAGCCTAGCCTAACCTAACCTAGCTCTACTCGACTATACTCTGCTCTATTCTTGCCTAGCTCAACAAAGCTATACTCTACTCTACTCTAATCTACCATACTTTTTAGACTCTACACTATTGTGTTCTACAATGCTCTACTGAACTCTACACTATTCTACTCTACTTTACTTTACTCTACTCTACTTTAACCAAGCCTAACCTAACCTAGCCTAGCCAAGCTTTGCCTAGCTTAACCTAACCTAGCTCTACTCTACTTTGCTCTACTCTACTCTTTTCTATTATTCTCTACTATACTCTTATCTGCACTATTATATTCTATTCTACTCTATGATATTCCACTATACTCTAGCCTAGGCTAAGCTAGCCTTGCATAGCCACTCTAACCTCGCCTAGCCTTGCCAAATTTAGCCTAACCTTGCTCTACTCTACTCTAGCCTAACTAAGCATAGCCAAACTAGCTCTACTATACTCTACTTTAATATGTACATCTTTGTTCTACTCTACTCTTCTCTACTCTGGTCTAGTCTTGTTTAGCCTAGCCTAGCCTAAAATAGACTAACCTAGCTCTACTCTACTTTACTATACTCTAGCATTGCCTAGCCTAACCAAGCCTACCCTAGCCTAGCCAACCCTAGCCCAACCTAGCTCTACTCTACCTATCTCTACTCTACTCTAATCTACTCTACTCTACTCTACTATACTCTACTCTACTTAACCTAACTTAACCTAGCTTAACCTAGCCTTGCCTAACCTAGCTCTACTCTACACTCTTCTACTCTATTCAAGCTTAGTCTCATTTAGGCTAGCCTAGCCAAACATAGCTCTCCTTTGCTCTGCTCTGCTCTGCTCTACTCTTTTCTACTCATTTCTCTTCCACTTTAATGTTCTCCAGCCTAGCCTATCTTATCCTAGCTCTTCTCTACTCTACATTGCTTAACTCTACTCTAGCCTAGCCTAACCTACCCTAGCCTAATTTTGGTCAACTCTACTCTACTCTACTCTACTTTAACCTAGCCTCGCCTAGCTTAACCTAACCTAGCTCTACTAACCTTTGCTTTACTCTACTCTACTCTAGCCTAGCTTAGCCTGGCATAACCTAGATCTACTCTACTCTTCTCTACTCTACATTGCTATGCTCAACTCAGCTTTGCCCCATTCTACTCTACTCAGCTCCAGAGGTCTACTCTGCTTTACTTAACTCTACCAAACTATGCTCTGCTCTACTCTACTGTACACTCTTTTACTCTACTCTCTTCTAGCCAAGCAAAAGCCAATCCTAGCCTAACTAAACCTATCTCTACTCTAATCTACTCTACTTTACCCTACCCTAGCTTAGCCTTACCTAACCTAGCCTGACTCTCCTCTACTCTGCTCTACTCTACTTTACTAAACTATATTCTACTCAACTATACAAACCTCTACTATACTCTACTCTACTCTTCTCTACTCTACTCTACTCTACTCTATTCCACTCTACTCAACTATACTCCATACTACTCTACTCTACTCTACTTTACTCTACCCTATTCTACTCTACTCTAACTTAACATAGGCTAGCCTAGCTTAGACTAATCTAGCTCTACTCTACTCTGCACTACTCTACTTTGCTCTACTCTACTCTATTCTGCACTAATCTACCCTACACCACTTTACTCTATTCTGCTCAACTCTAATCAACTTTACTCTATTCTACTCTACTTTACATTATTCTACTCTACTCTACTCTATTCTACTCTACTTTACATTACTCTTTTATTCTCTAGTCTTCTCTGCTCTGCTCTACTCTGCTATGCTCTGCTCTTCTCTACTCTACTCTACTCAAGCCTAGTTTAGCCTAAACTAGCTTAGCCTAACTTAGCTCTACTATATAATACTCTAGCTAGCCTAAACTAGCCTTGCCTAACCTAGCTCTACTCTACTTTACTCAACTCTACTCTACTTTACTCAACTCTACTCTACTTTACTCTAATTTACTCTACAATACTCTATTCCATTATACTCTACTCTAACTTAGCCTTGCCTAGCCTAACTTAACCTAACTTTGCTCTACTCTACTCCACTCAACCCTACTCTACTCTATTCTACTCCACTCTACTTTAACTTAGTCTAGTTTAGCCTAGTTAAACATTGCTTTGCTCTACTCTACCCTGCTCTGCTTTGCTTTACTATGCTCTGCTCTTCTCTACTCTACTCTACTCTATGCTAGCCTACTATACTCTTGTCTAGTCTAGCCCAACCTAGCTCTACTCTAATCTACTTTACCATACTCTACAATACACTACTCTTTCCTAGCTTAGCCTATCCTAACCTAACCTAGTCTAACCTAAATCTACTTTACTCTAATCTACTATACTCTATCCTGCTCTGCTCTGCTATACTTTACTCTATTTTGCTCTACTCTACTCTGCCCATGTCTACTCTACTCCACTCTACTCTACTCTACTCTGCTCTATTATACTCTAGCTAGCCTAACGTAGCTTAATCTAGATCTACTTTGCTCTACTCGACCTTACTCTAACCTAACCTTGTATAGCCTCTCCTAGCCTAACCTAACCTTGGCTAGCCTTGCCTAGTATAGCCTAACCTAACCTAGCTCTACTCTACTCTACTCTACTCTACTCTTATCAACTCTACACTACTCACCTCTACTCTACTCTACCCTACTCTACTCTAGCCTAGCCAAGCTTAACTTCGCTCTACTCTACTCTACTCTAGCCTAGCTTTGCCGAGCTTAACCTAGCTCTACTATACTCTACTATGCTCTACTTTGCTATGCTCTGTTCTACTTTGCACTACTCTGTTCTACTCTATTCTACTTTACTCTACTCTATTTTACTCTACTCTAGTAGAGCCTTGCCTACCTTACCTTCCCTAGCCTAGCTCTACTCTACTCTACTCTCCTGCTCTAGCCTAGTTTCGGCTAGCTTAGCCTAGTCTTGCCTAGCCTTGCTTACCCAAGCATAGTATAGCTTAGCCTAACTTAGCTCAGCTCTACTCTACTCTACTCTACTTTAATTTACTCTACTCTATACTACTCTAGCCTAGCCTATCTTTGCTTAGCCTCACCTAGCCATGCCTAACCTAACTTTCTTTACTCTACTCTTCTCTACTCTGCTCTTCTCTACTCTACTCTACTTTGTGCTACTCTGCTCTATTGTACTCTACTCAACTCAACTCTACTCTACTCTGCCCCACTCTACTGTACTCTACTCTTCTCTAGTCTACTTTTCTCTACTCTACTCTACTCTAACCTTACCTAGCCAAGCCTTTTCTAACCTAGCTCTACTCTACTACACTCTGCTCTATTACTCTACTCTAGCATAGCTTAGCTTAGCCTAGCCTAGCCTAACCAAACCTAACTCAACTCTGTTCTACTCTACTTTACTCTACTCTATTCTACCTAGCCTAGCCTAACATAAATTAACCTAACATTACTCTACTCTAATTTTCTCTACTCTACACTACTCTTCTATACTTCACTCTTCTCTTCTCTACTCTACCGTACTCTACTTTGCCCTGCACTTCTCTACTCTACTCTATTCGACTCTTCTCTCCTCTCCTCTACTCTCCTCTCCTCCCCTCCCATCTCCTCTCTTCTACTCTAATCTGCTCTACTCTAACCTAGCCTAGTCTAACCAAGCTCTACTCTTCTCTACTCTACTATAGGCTAGGCTAGCCTAGCTTAGCCTAACCTCGCTCTGCTTTGCTCTAGTATACTCTGTTCTACCTTCTTTGCTCTACCCTTCTCTGCTCTACTCCAGTCTACTCTACTCTACTCAACTCTAATTTACATCTGCTCTACTCTATTTTACTCTACTCTAACCTAGGCTAGCCTGGCCTTACCTTAACTAGCCTAACCTAGCCCTATTCTACTCTACTCTCCTACTCTAGCCTAGCCTAGCTTAGCCTAGCATAGCCTAGCCTAACCTAACCTAGGTCAGCTCTACTCAATGCTACTCTACTCTATTGTACTCTATTATACTCTATTTTTCTCTACTCTATTCTACACGTGCCTAGACTATCGTAACGTAGCCTAGCCTAGCCTTTCCTAACCTAGCTCTGTTCTTCTGTGCCCTGCTCTGCTCTACTCTGCTATACTATGCACTGCTCTACTATGCTCTACTCTACTCCACTTTAGATTACTCTATTGTACTCTGCTCGACTATATTCTTCTTTATTATACTCTACTTTACTCTACTATACTCTAGTCTAGCTAGCCAAGCCTAACATATCCTAGATTAACCTAGCCCTACTCTATTATACTCTACTCTATTACTTTACTCTAGTCTAGCAAACCTTAGCCTAGCTTAGCTTAACCTTGGTTAGCTCTGCTCTACTCTACCCTACTCTACTCTACTATACTCTAGCTTATCCTATCCTAACTTAACATAACACTACTCTACTCTGACCTGCTCTACTCTACTCTGCTCTTCCCTACTTTACTCTTCTTTACCCTACTCTACTCTAATCTATCTGCTCTACTCTACTCTAATCTACTCTCCTCTCCTCTCCTCTACTCTCCTCTCCTATCCTTTCCTCTCCTTTATTCTACTCTACTCTTCTCTACTCTACTCTACTCTACTCTACTCAGCTCTAGTCTACTCCACTCTACTCTACTCTACTCTGCTCTATTGTAACCTAGCCTAGCCTAACCTAGTTCTAATCTACTCTACTCTACTCTAGTGTAGCCTAGCCTACCCAAACCTTGCCTAACCTCACTCTACACTACTATACTCTACTTTACTCTGCCCTACTCTTCTCTACTCTACTCTACTTTACACTGCTCCGCTTTTCTCTACTCTGCTCTACTCTACTCTAACTTAATTTTGCCTAGCCTAGCCTAGCTTAGCCTAAACTAACTCTACTTTACTCTACTCTAGCCTTGCTTAGCCTTGCCTATCTTAGCCTAGCCAACCCTTTCTTAACCTAGCTCAACTATAATTTAGTTGAAACTACTCAACTATAATCTACTCTACTCTACTATAGCCTTTCTTAACTTAACTCTACTCTACTCTACTCCACAATACTTGCTACTCTGCTCTGCTCTTCTTTTCTATTCTCTGCTCAGCTCTTCTATCCTTTGCTCTGCACTATTCTTCTCTACTTTGCTTTATAATGCTCTACTCTATTATGCTCTTCTCTGCTCTACTCTACTTTACTCTGCTCTGCTCTGCTCTACTCTACTCTGCTCTACTCTACTCTAGTATAACATAAGCTAGCCTAACTTATCCTAGCATAAACTAGCTCTACTCCACTTTACTCTACTCTACTCTACTAATCTAGCATAGCCTTGCTTAGCTTAGCCTAGCCTAGCCTAACTTAGCCTAACCTAACATAACCCAGCTAAGCTCTACTCTACTCTACTCTATTGTTACCTAACCTAACCTAGCTTTGCTCCACTTGACTCTACTCTACTATGCTCTGCTATACTCTACTCGACTATACTTTGGTCTTCTCTACTCAGCTCCACTCACCTCTGCTCTACACAGCTCTACTTTACTATTCTCTACTCTAGTCTACTCTAGCCAAGTTTAGCCTAGCCTAGCCAAGCATAACCTAGCTATATGTTATTCAACTCTACTTTATTCTACTCTAGCTTAGGTTAGCCTAACCTTGCTCTACTCTGTTCTAATCTGCTCTACCCTACTCTTCTTTGTTCTACTATGTTATACTCTACTCTGCTCTTCTCTTCTCTGCTTTGCACTACTTACTCTATTCTACTGTATTCTTGCTTACCCAAGATCAACCTAGCTCTACTCTACTCTATTTTATTCTACTCTACTCTAACCTAACCAAGCCTAGCTCTGCTTAGCTCAACCTAGCCTTACTATACTTTACACTAATCTACTCTACTCAACTCTATTCTACTCTACTCTACTCTACCCTACTCTACTCTACTCTAACATAGCCTAGCCTAACCTAGCTCTACTCTATTATACTGTACTCTACTCAACTCTAGCTTAACATCTCCAAGCCTAACCTAATTCTACTCTACTCTACTCTATTCTGCTCTGCACTTCTCTAATCTACCTTATTATGCTTTGTTCAACTCTACTCTGCTCAGCTATACTCTGCTCTACTTTGCTCTTCTCTACTCTACTCTACTCTAGTCTACTCTACTCTTCTCTAACCAAGCATATCCTAGCCTGGCCTAGGCAAGTCTTGCCTAGCCTAGCCTAACATTGCTCTGCTCTACTCTACTCTACTCTACTCTACTCTACTCTACTCTACTCTACTATAATGTACTCTACTCTACTCTACTCTACACTACTCTACTCTACTCTATTATACTCTACTCTAATCTAGCCTAGCTTAGCTTAGCTTAACGTAGCTCTACTTCACTCTAGTCTGCTCTACTCTACTCTACTCTTCTCTACTCTGCTTTGCTTTAGTCTGCTCTACTCTGCCCTACTGTACTCTACTCTATTCTACTATGCTCTACTCTACTCTAAACTTTTCTACTCTGCTCTAGCCTAGCCTAGCCTAACCTAGCCTAACATAGCCTAGCCTAGTCTAATCGAGCTCTACTCGACTCTCCTCTACTCTACTCTAGCCCAGCCTAGCCCAGCCTACCCTAGCCTAGCTTAGTCTAACCTCGCTATACTCTACTCTATTTTACTCTAATCTACTCTACTCTGAGAAAGCTTAGCCTAGCCTAGCTTAACCTTTCTCTACCCTACTCCATTATACTCTAGCCCAGCCTAGCCTAACTTAGCCTAGCCTATCCTAACCAAACCTAGCTTTTCTCTAAAATGCTCTGCTTCACTCTACTTTACTTTTCTCTAATCTGCTCTACTCTACACTGCTCTACTCTACTCTACTCTGGTCTCTTACACTGTTCTACTTAGATCTCCTCTACTCTCCTCTACTCTACTCTACTCTATTGTATTTTACTCTAACCTAGAAAAGTCTAGCCTTGCCTACCTAACTCTATTCTAATCAACTCTATTCAATGATACTCTACTCTACTCAACTCTACTCTACTTTAGCCTAGCCTAGCCTAACCTATCCTTACCTAGCCTAGCCTAAATTTGCTCCACTATACTCTACTATACTCTAATCTAACCTAACCAAGCCTAGCCCAACCTAACGTCGCTTTACTCTACTCAACTCTAGCGTATCTTAACCTTGCTTAGCTTAGAATAACCTAGCTCTACTCTGCTCTTCTCTACTCTTTTCTACTCTTCTCTACTCTACTGTACTCATCTCTTCTTTGCTCTGCTCTACTCTACTCTACTCTACTCTACTCTACTCTACTCTAGCCTAGCTTAGCCTAGCCAAGCCTAACCTAGCCTAGCCTAGCCTAACCTAATTATACTTTGTGCTACTTGCTCTGCTCTACTCTATTTTTCTCTACTCTACTCTACTATTCTCCTCTCTACTCTGCTCTGCTTTGTTATGCTCTACTTTATTCTACTATGCTCTACTCTGCTCAAACCTAGCAAAGCCTAACAAAGCCTAACCAAGCTCTATTATACTCTTCTCTGCTCTACTCAACTCAACTCTACTTTGCACTACTCTGCTCTACTCTATTTTGCTCTACTCTATTCTGCTCTACTCTTCTTTGCTCCACTCCATTCTACTCTGCTATACTTTATTCTTCTTTACTCTGTTATACTCTACTCTACTCTACTCTACTATACTCTAATGTACTCTACTCTACTCTAGCCTAGTTTTGCCTAGCCTAACCTAGCCTAACCTAACGTAGCTCTGCTCTACCCTATTAAACTCTACTTTACACTACTCTACTCCACTCTACCCTAGCTTAGTCTAGCCTAGCCTACCCTAGCCTAGCCTAGCCTAACCTAACTCTACCCTACTTCATTCTACTCTACTCCAATTTACTCTCCTCTAATTTAGTTTAACTTAGCCTAGCCTAGCATAGCTAACTCCAGTCTACTATACTTTGCTCTACTCTAGCCTAGCCTAGCTTAATCGAGCCTAGCCTGGCATAGCCTAACCTAACCTTACTCTACTCTGCTCTACATTGCTCTATTATACTCTAATTTGTTATCCTCTACTCTGCTCTACTCTACTATGCCCTACTTTATGACACTCTAGCCTTACCTAGCATAACTTGGCCCTACTTTACACAACTCTACTCCACTCTAACATAGCATAGCCTATCCTTGCAATGCCCAGCCTAGCCTATCCTAGCCAAACCTTGCTCTACTTTACTATACCCTACTCTATTTTTTTTTACTCTACTCTACTATTCTATAACTAGCCTAGCATAGCTTAGCCTAACTTAGCTCTACTCTACTCTGCTCTCCTCAACTCTACTCTTCTCAACTCTACTCTATTCTACTCTATTATGCTCAGCTCTACTCTACTTTGCTCTACTACTCTACTCTTCTCTTCTCTTCTCTACTTTGCTCTTCTTTACTCTACTCAGCTCTACTATACTCTACTTTGCTCTACTATACTCTACCTTACTCTAGTATATGCAGCTCTGCTCTACTATGCTATGCTCTACTCTACTCTTCTCTTCTCTGTTTTGCTTTGTTTTACTCTACTTTGCTCTACTCTGCTCTGCTCTAGTCCACTCTACTCTAGCAAAGTTTAGCCTATCCTAGCCTGCCTTGCCTAACCTACCTCTACTATACTCTACTCTAATCTACTCTACTCTCCCTTAATCTACTCTACTTTAGCCTACTCTACTCTAGTCTAGCCTTGCATAGCCAAACCTACTCTAGCCTAGCTTAACCTATCTCTACTCTACTCTAATCTACTCTACTCTAATCTACTATATTCTACCTACTCTTCTTAAACTTAGCATAGCCTACCCCTGGCTAACCTAGCTCTACTTTACTCTACTCTACTCTATTCTATACTACTCTAATCCAGCTTAACCTTTCCTAAGCTCTACTATGCTCTACTCGGCTTTATCATGCTTTGCTCTACTCTACTCTACTACTCTGCTCTAATCTACTCTACTCTTCTTTGCTCTGTTCTACTCTACTCTGCTCTGCTCTACTCTACTCTACTGTACACCACTCTACTCTAGCCTAGCCTAGCCTAACCTAACCTAGCTCTACTCGACTCTACTCTACTCTATTCTTGCCTAGCCTAACAAAGCTATAGTCTACTCTAATCTAATCTACCATACTCTTTATACTCTACACTACTCTATTCTATAATGCTCTACTCAACTCTACACTATTCTACTCTAACCAAGCCTAGCCAAGCTTAGCCTAACTTAACCTAACCTAGCTCTACTCTACTTGGCTCTACTCTACTCTTTTCTATTCTTCTCTATTATACTCTGATCTGCACTACTGTACTATACTCTGCTCTACTCTATTCCACTATACTCTAGCCTAGGCTAGGATAGCCTGGCATAGCCACTCTAACCTCACTAAGGCCTTGCCAAGTGTATCCTAACCTTGGTCTACTCTACTCTAGCCTAACCTAGCATAGCCAAAGCTAGCTCTAATATACTCTACTCTGCTCTACTTTACTCTACTTTGCATTAATATGCATATCTCTGCTATACTCTACTGTACTCTTCTCTACTCTAGTCTAGTCTAGTTTAGCCTAGCCTAGCCTAGCCTAGATTAACTTAGCTCTACTCTACTATACTCTACTCTACTTTACTCTACTCTAACACTACCTAGCCTAGCCTAGCCTACCATAGCTTAGCCAACCCTAGCCTAACCTAGCTCTACTCTACCTATCTCTACTCTACTCTACACTATTATACTCTACTCTACCTTACCCTACTGTACTCTCCTCTACTCTATTCTAGCTTAGTTTAGTTTAGGCTAGCCTAGCCAAACCTAGCTCTCCTCTTCTCTACTCTACTCTACTCTACTCTTCTCTTCTACTTTACTGTACTACAGCTTAGAGTCTATCCTAGCTCTTCTCTACTCTACACTACTTAACTCTACTCTAGCCTAGGCTAACCTACCCTAGCCTAATTTTTTTCTACTCTACTCTACTCCACTCTACTTAACCTAGCATTTCCTAGCTTAACCTAACCTAGCTCTACTAACCTTTGCTTTACTCTGCTCTAGCCTAGCCTAGCCTAGCTTAGCCTAGCATAACCTAGCTCTACTGTACTCTGCTCTACTCTACATTGCTATGCTCAACTCTACTTTGCCCTATTCTGCTCTACTCTACTCAGCTTTACTCAGGTCTACTCTGCTCTGCTCAACTATACCCAACTATGCTCTGCTCTACTCTACTCTACACTATTCTACTCTTCTTTCCTTTAGCCAAGCAAAGCCCAACCTAGCTTAACTTAACCTAGCCCTACTCTACTCTACTCTACTCTACTATACCCTAGCTTAGCCTTGCCTAACCAAGCCTGACTCACCTCAACTCCACTCTACTCTACTCTACTCTACTTTATTGAACTCTATTCTACTCAACTCTACTCTACTATATTATCATCTACTCTATTCTACTCTACTCTACTCTTCTCTACTCTACTCTACTCTACTCCACTCTACTCCATTATACTCCACACTACTCTACTCTACTCTATTTTAGTCTACTCTACTCTACTTTAACTTAACATAGGCTAACCTAACTGAGCATGATCTAGCTTTGCTCTACTCTGTACTACTCTACTTTGCTCTACTCTGCTCTATTCTGCTCTAATCTGCTCTGCTCCACTTCACTCTATTATGCTCTACTTCGATCTATTTTACTCTATTCTACTTTACTTTACATTATTCTATTCTACTATACTTTATATTACTCTTCTCTTCTCTACTCTACTTTGCTCTACTCCACTCTAACCTAGCCTAGCCTAGCCTGGCCTAGCTTAAACTTGCTATACTCTACCCTTCTCTACTCTAGCCCAACCTAAACTAGCCTAACTTGGCTCTACTCTACTCTACTCTACTTTACATTGCTCTGCTCATCTCTTTTCTACTCTTCCCTGCTCTACTCTACTCTATTATGTTCTGCTCTTCTCAACTCTACTCTACTCAAGCCTAGTTTAGCCTAGACTAGCTTAGCCTAACTTAGCTCTACTATACCATACTCTAGCCTAACCTAAACTTTCCTTGCCTAACCTAATGCTACTCTACTTTACTCAACTCTACTCTACTCTAATTTACTCTACTATACTCTACTTTATTATACTCTACTCTAACTTAGCCTTGCCTAGTCTAACTTAACCTAACTTTGCTCTACTCTACTCTACTCATCCCTACTCTACTCTATTCTACTCCACTCTACTTTAACCTAGCCTTGTTTAGCCTAGCTAAATATTGCTCTGCTCGAAACTACTATGCTCTGCTTTGCTCTACTCTGCTCTACTCTTCTCTACTCTTCTTTACTCTATGCTATCCTATTATACTCTTTCCTAGTCTAGCCCAACCTAGCTCTACTTTACCATACTCTACAATACTTTACTCTATCCTAGCTTAGCCTATCCTAGCCTAACCTAGTCTAACCTTTCTCTACTTTATTCTACTATACTCTGTCCTGCTCTACTCTGCTCTACTCTACTCCACTCTACTCTATTCTGCTATACTCTGCGCTACTCTTATCTACTCCACTCCACTCTACTCTACTCTATTATACTTTAGCCTAGCCAAACCTAGCCTAATCTAGCTCTACTCTGCTATACTCGACTCTACTCTAACCTAAACTTGCATAGCCTTGCCTTCCCAAACCTAACCTTGCGAGCCTTGCCTAACCTAGCCTAACCTAACCTAGCTCTACTCTACTCTACTCTACTCTTGTCTGCTCTACACTACTCACCTCTACTCTACTATAATCTACTCTACTCTACTCTACTCTACTCTACTCTAACCTAGCCTAGCCTAACTTAGCTCTACTCTACTCTAGTCTAGACTAGCCTAGTCGAGCCTAACCTTGCTCTACTCTACTCTACTATGCTCTACTCTGTTATGCTCTGTTCTGCTTTGCTCTACTCTACTCTACTCTACTCTACTATATTTTACTCTACTCTAGCAAAGCCTTGCCTAGCCTAACATGCTCTACTCTACTCTACTATCCAACTCTAGCCTAGTTTAGGCTAGCCTAGCCTAGTCTTGCTTAGCCTTGCTTACCCAAGCTTAGCATAGCTTAGCCTAACTTAACCCAACTCTACTCTACTCTATACTACTCTATCTTGGCCTAGCCTTTCCTAGCCACGTCTAACCTAGCTCTGTTGTACTCTACTCCTCTCTACTCTAATCTTCTCTACTCAACTCTACTTTACTCTCCTCTACTCTATTGTACTCTACTCTACTCTAGTCTACTTTGCTCTATTCTACTCTACTCTAACCTAGCCTAGTCAAGCCTATTCTAACCTAGCTTAACCTTGCTCTACTCTGCTACACTCAACTCTATTACTCTACTCTAGAATAGCTTAGCCTAGCCAAGCCTAGCGTAACCTAACCTAACCTAGCTCAACTTGGTTCTACTCTTCTTTACTCTATTCTACTCTACCTAGCCTAGCCTAGCTTAACCTAACCTAGCTTTACTATACTTTTGTCCACTCTACATTACTCTTCTATACTCCACTCTTCTCTTTTCTACTCTACCCCGCTCTACTTTGCTCTGCACTTCTCTACTCTACTCTATTCGACTCTCCTCTCCTCTCCTTTACTCTCCTCTACTCCCCTTCCCTCTACTCTCCTCTACTCTACTCTACTCTACTCTACTCTACTATGCTCTACTCTAACCTAGATTAGCCTAACCTAGTTCTACTCTTCTCTACTCTACTCTAGGCTAGCCTAGCTTAGCTTAGCCTAACATCTCTCTACTTTACTCTACTCTACTCTGTTCTGCCTACTTTGCTCCATCCTTCTCTACTCTACTCTAGTCTACTCTACTCTACTGAACTCTATTCTACTCTATTTTACTCTATTCTACCCTAGACTAGCCTAGCCTTACCTTACCTAGCCTAACCTAGCTCTACTATACTCTACTCTCCTACTCTAGCCTAGCCTAGCTTAGCCTAGCATAGCCTAGCCAAACCTAACCTAGCTCAGCTCTACTCAACTCTACTCTACTCTATTTTATTCTATTATACTCTATTTTGCTCTACTTTATTCTACACGAGCATAGACTATCCTAACCTAGCCTAGCCTAGCCTGGCCTAACTTAGTTTTGTTCTTCTATGCTCTGTTCTGCTCTACTCTGCTCTGTTCTGCTCTACTCTGCTCTGTTGTGCTCTGCTCTACTCTACTTTACACTACTCTATTATACTCTACTCCATTATATACTTATATATTATACTCTACTTTACTCTACTATACACTAGCCTAGCTAGCCAAGCCTAACCTAGCCTAGACTAACCTAGCTCTACTCTACTATACTCTACTCTATTATTTTACTCTACTCTACTATACACTAGCCTAGCTAGCCAAGCCTAACCTTAGCCTAGCCTATCAAGCTTAACTTAACCTAAGTTAGCTCTGCTCTACTTTACCCAACTCTACTATACTCTACTCAAGCCTAGCCTATACTAACTTAACATAACACTTCTATGCTCTGATCTACTCTACTCAGCTCTACTCTACTCTACTCTACTCTTCTCTTCTCTACTCTAATCTACTCTATCTACTTTACTCTACTTTAATCTACTCTCCTCTCTTCTCCTCTACTCTTCTCTCCTCTCCTCTCCTTTACTCTACTCTACTCTTCTCTACTCTACTCCATTATACTCAACTCTTGTTTACTCCACTCTACTCTATTCTACTCTACTCTAAACTAGCCTAACCTAACCAAGTTATACTTTACTCTACTCTATTCTACTCTAGCTTAGCCTAGCCTACCCTAACCTTGCTTAACCTTACTCTACACTGCTATACTCTACTTTACCCTACCCTACTCTTCTTTACTCTACTCTACTCTGCACAGCTCTGCTCTTCTATGTTTTAATCTACTCTATTCTACTCTACTCTACTCTGCTCTACTTTACTCTAAAGCTTAGCCTAAACTAGCTCTACTTTACTCTACTCTAGCCTAGCTTAGCCTTACCTATCTTAGCCTAGCCTACCCTTTCCTAACCTAGCTCAACTATACATTAGTCCAAACTACTCTGCTCTAATCAACTCTACTCTACTTAGCCTTTCCTAACATAACTCTACTATACTCCACTCTATTCTGCTCTACTATGCTCTGTTCTTTGTTTCTCTTCTCTGCTCTGCTCTTCTTTCCTTTGCTCTGCACTGTTCTTCTTTACTTTGCTCTATAGTGCTCTACTCTACTGTGCTCTCTCTACTCTGCTTTACTTTACTCTACTCTACTCTATCTATCTACTCTACTCTACCCTACACTACTCTAGCCTAGCATAAGCTAGGCTAACCTACCTTATCCTAAACTAGCTCTACTCCATTTTACTCTACTCTACTCTACTAACTTAGCTTAACCTAACGCCACCTAGCTATGCTTTACTCTACTCTACTCTATTCTAGCCTAGCCTAACCTAGCTTTGCTCTGCTTGACTCTACTCTACTCTACTCTGCTACACTCTACTCAACTCTACTTTTGCCTTCTCTACTTAGCTCCACAATGCTCTGCTCTACATAGCTCTATTCTACTCTTCTCTACTCTAGTCTACTCTAGCCAAGTTAAGCCTAGCCTAACTGAGCATAACCTAGCTATATGTTATTCTACTCTGCTCGATTCTACTCTAGCTTAGGTTAGCCTAACCTTGCCCTACTCTGTTATAATCTGCTCTACCATATGCTTCTTTGCTATACTATGCTGTATTCTACTTTGCTCTGCCCTTCTCTACTTTGCACTACTCTACTCTACTCTATTCTATTGTACTCTAGCCTACCCTAGCCCAACCTAGCCCTACTCTACTCCACTATATACTACTCTACTCTACTCTACTCTAGCCTAACCTAGCATAGCATAGCTTAGCCTAACATAGCCTTCCTATACTTTACACTGCTCTACTCTACACAACTCTATTCTACTCTACTCTACTCTACTCTACCCTACTCTACTCCACTCAACTCTACTCCACTCTAACTTAGCCTAGCCAAACCTAGCTCTACTCTATTATATTGTACTCTTTTCAACTCCACAAAACTCTAGTCTAGCATCTCCTACCTTACCCAACTCTACTCTACTCTACTCTACTCTACTCTGCTCCAGTTTGCTCTACACTTCTCGACTCTCCCTTGCTATGTTTTGTTCTACTCTACTCTGCTCTACTCTACTCTGCTCTACTCTACTCTTCTCTGCTATACTCTACTCTACTCTACTCTTCTCTAGCCAAGCTTGGCCTAACCAAGCCTTGCCTAGCCTAGCCTAACCTTGCTTTACTCTACTCTTCTCTACTATACTCTGCTATACTATAATGTACTCTACTCTACTCTACTCTGTACTACTCTACTCTAGTCTACTATACTCTACTTTAATCTAACATAGCTTAGCTTCGCCTAACCTAGCTCTACTTTTCTAAGCTCTACTCTACTCTACTCTTCCCTACTCTTCTTTGCTTTACTCTGCTCTACTCTACCCTCTCTACTCTGCTTTATTCTACTCTGCTCTACTCTACTCTAAACTTTTTTACTCTGCTCTAGCCTAGCCTAGCCAAACCTAGCCAAACCTAGCCTAACCTAACCTAGCCTAACCTAACCTAGCCTAACCAAATCGAGCTCTACTCTACTCTCCTCTACTCTGCTCTATCCCAGCCTGGCCTAGCCTACCCTTTCCTAGCTTCGTCTAAGCTAGCTATACTCTACTCTATTTTACTCTACTCTACTCTAACAAAGCTTAGCATAGTTTAGCTTAACCTTGCTCTACTTTACTCTACTCTACTCTAACCTAGTCTAGCCTAACTTTGCCTAGCCTATCCTTACAAAACCTAGCTTTTCTCTTAAATGCTCTGCTCCACTCTACCTTTCTCTAATATTCTCTACTCTACACTGCTCTACTCTACTCTACTCTGGTCTGTTGTGCTCTACTCTCCTTAGATCTCCTCTACTCTCCTCAGCTCTACTCTACTGTACTTTACTCTAACCTAGGAAAGTCCAGCCTTGCCTACCTAGCTCTACTCTAATTTACTCCACTCAAAAATACTCTACTCTACTCTACTCTAGCCAAGCCTAGCCTAGCCTAAACTAGCCTTAACGAGCCTAGCCTAAACTTGATCCACTGTACTCTACCCTCACCAACTCTAACCTAACTTAGCCTAGCCAAACCTAACCTCGCTCACTCTGCTCTTCTCTTCTCGAGCCTAGCCTAACTTACTTTAGCCTAGCCTAGCCTATCCTAGCTCTACTCTACTTTACACTACTCTACATTATTCTACTCTACTCTAACCTAACCTAGCCTAGCTTGACCTAGTTCTATACTTTTCTACTCTACTCTACTCTATAATTGTTACACCCCAGTTTTTTTTTTTTTTTTTTTTTTTTTTTACATATAGACAGCTCAGATCGTCCCATACCAACCTGAGTAGCCTACGAAAAACATAGGATATAACACATCATTACACACCTACTTTCCTTAACTATGTGGATCCCATCTCCCGGGCACACCGTCAAATCAGGTTCATGACTCCTGAATTAACTGATGAACTCGCGCAATGTTACTCCTACTAGACCCAATACTCCTAACCCATACCGGTAGGAGAACCGATCTAATAGAAGTCTGAACCCCCAAGGTTAAGTTCCATAGTCATGTAATGACCTCACCATCAACAAAAAAATATATATATATAACATCCACCGATATGAAATGGCGCTCCACACACCATACCGTCAAGATAGAAAATAAGATAGTGTATAAAAATGTAACTCATATGAAAAGTCATAGTCCATCAAATACCACATCATCTATCCGAGTACATGAGTCAGAATCACCCTCACATAATACAAGACATAAGAATAACAGTCTCACTGAATACATCCAACAGCAACAATCAACTAACCAGAATGTCTCAGAAAATCACAGATCAGATCTCCTCCACTAGCCTACTGATCACGATCCCACCTAAAGCTGGGTGGCGTCAAGTCTGCCGAGCCACTGGAAAAATATCGATAATAAAGGAATGAGCTACGCCCAGTAGGAAAGACAGCTAGTAAAAAAAACTCTCATGCAAGAGAAGGATAATAGTAAGAGTATAGAAATACAGCATAACAATGTAGGGTGGAAAGGCACTCTCAGTCCCAGACTCTGACCAACCACAGTCACCCCCAGTCACACCAGAGTAGCTCTCCTCTGTGCTCCCAGGCAGCATGCCAGCGGGACAAGCCCATCTCTGCGCACGCATGGCGCCTAGGCAAAGCATGCCAGCAGGACACGCCCATCTCTGTGCACGCATCACAATACCTAGCACCCGACACCGCAGCGTCTCTCGTCAATCAATCTTCTGGAGACTATAGACAGAACCAGTCACATAGATCTCTAGCCAACGTGAGACACCCCTGCCACCCTCAGGCACGCAGGCCTACACACTTGACTAGCCACGGCGAGTCACCCCTGCCACTGCCACTCTCAGGCGCGCAGGCCTACACTCATGGACCAGAAGAGATCGACTCAGCCACTGTCCCAAGAAGTCCTCTCCCAACAATTTCCATAGAAGCTCACGCCCCTACAGTCATTGCCAAGCTCTAACTCCAAGATTCGGCAACATGTGTCCAGATACAACAAGGCGCATACCAGTCCACATGTATACTGTGAAAGCTAAGTCTGTACCGCACAGTTACCTACCACAACTACCCTAAAACATCATATAGGGCCTATAGTAGTCCGGTCCAATATGCCAATCCATGAAATATGCCAACACTGAGTAAACTGACTCAATCCATGTCATTGCCATCCAAGCAACACAAACTGTACCAAAATTCTGACTATTCTGGTAGCACCCAAGTGTCACACTTCCTTCCAACTAATCCAGCTGCACTGAATTTATGGGTAATTTCCAACAGTCAATTTCAACTTGGCTACGTGATTTCCAAAAATCACCTCTTCCTCACTTCAGGAAATTTTAATTTCCAAAATAAATTTCTGCCCTTTATCCATTTTCCAAAATTCGGAATAAATTTCCGAATTTAAAATCCACATATCCTTTTTCCGAAAATTCGGATTAATTTCCGAATTAAATTTTTTTTTTTCTTCCGCTTCTCTCTCATCCGCGCCGCACTTCCCCTGAACCGGTTCTCGTCGCCGGTTCGGAACCCTTACGCGCTGAGCCGAGAACCCCGAAGGCCGAAGTTAATAATCCGAATTCGGGCCGACGCTTAACATATAAATATTAATAATTAAAATAATTATTCACTTAATAATCAGACTAATCCCTAATTAGCCCTAATTCATCCTCTTCCTTCGCCCGTCGCCCGCGAAATTCTAACCGTCGACTTTCCGGAAGTCTCCATTTTCCCCGTCGATTTCCGGCGACCGAACGCAAGGGAACGCTAGCCTAAAGCTCGTACTAGCCTAAAAATTCCATATAATCAAGTCGCGAAGCTAAATGTCCATGCAAAAATTTTCGCCGAAGTGTTGTCCGATCCAACTATGCCAATTCATGAAATTAAAATCATTCTAGCATTCAGATAACCTGAATAATGGCAATATGATAATATCAAAACCTAAGGCATGCTTCTATGCACAGAAATTCCAATTCGACGGAAATTTTATATATATTCTTCTTCATAAAAAAAAGAAACCCTAAAATGCTAAAATCAATAAATTGCATTAATCAATTCCAAAAACCCATATCCGCATGCTCAAGTAGCTATTTGCAAAATAAATCCATATTTTTAATTTGCTAAATAACTAATTTAATCTGAATTTCCTACCTTTGCTCGCCGGCGACGGTGAAGTTCGCACGCGATCAACCGCAGCTCCTCGCCGAACGAAACCGGTACCAAAATGCTCGCCTCTGTCCCGCGAACCTCCGGTTACCAAAAGCCCCTTGGAAGGCTGCCGGAAAGTACCGCCGTTCGCCGCGAACACTTCGCCTCTAGCCGCCGTTCGCCGCGAACACTTCGCCTCTAGCCGCCGTTCGAAACCCTAACAGCCGAACAGTTTAGGTTAAATACCCAGCTTAAACCGGTAATAACCCGTTAAGACCCATTAAGCGCCGGTTGACCTTCCAAAAACGCCGCTTAACACCCGATCAGCCGGTTAATCTCTACCGCTGATCTCGCCCGTCCGATCCGCTTATCCGCGGCTTATCCAAACGCACGCGCAAACGCACCTCGGCGAACCGCCCCGCCTTCGCTGAACTGCTCCGGTCCGGTTCACGCGCGGTAAAAGAAAAAAAAATCTAAATTCCGGTTTTTAAAAAAAATCTCGGTGCTCCGAAAAATCCTCAGAAAATTTCAGAAATTCCAATAGCCTCCAATTGAGCTCCTGGCTCATCCTACTGTCGATCTGAAATCATCCAAGCCACAATTGAATTATTGAAGGTTAAACCTATAATATTTTACCGGGTATAATAATCTCCCCACCTTATCAGGAATTTCGCCCTCGAAATTCAGCAAGAAGTTCCGGCCACTTTTCCGCAACATCCTGCTCTAGCTCCCAGGTTGCCTCCCTTTTGTCATGTCTATTCCACAGAACCTTGATCATAGGAAACGACCTGTTCCTCAGCTGCCTGCTGCTCTCCTCGAGGATGCGAACTGGCAGTTCCACATAAGAAGAATCTGGTGCCACTTGCAAACTAGGAAGATCATCACCGATACAATGAGAAGGATCTGGCACATATCTCTTGAGATTCAAAACATGAAACACATTGTGAATCCCAGACAGATGCTCAGGAAGTGCCAACCTGTAAGCCACTTCACCAATCCTCTCCAGAATAGGATAGGGTCCAATGTAACGAGGTCGAAGCTTAGAAGACTTGCCAAACCTGAATAGACCTCGCATAGGACTGATCTTCAGGAATACCCTATCTCCTACAGAGAACTCAACAGCTCTGTGCTTAGGATCATAATATTTCGTCTGGCGATCTTGCACAGTACGTAATCTGTCCTGCAATAACTTGACTTCCGCTGCGGTCTCCTCCACAATCTGGGGTCCCCACACTCTCCTGGAATCACCCTCCTCCCAACAAAGAGGAGATGTACACCGACGTCCATATAGTGCCTCGTAAGGTGCCATACCAATCGACGCCTGAAAACTGTTATTATACACAAATTCTACCAAGGGTAACCGTATGGCCCAATCAGCTGAGTAAGTTTGTATGCTCAGGCCTAGCAAATCCTCTAAGGTCCGAATAGTCCGCTCAGACTGTCCATCTGTCTGAGGATGATAAGCAGTACTGAACTTCAACTGTGTACCCATGGCAGTGTGTAAGCTCCTCCAAAACTGTGATGTGAACTTGGCGTCTCTGTCAGAAATAATAGATCGGGGAATCCTATGCAATCTGACAATCTGCTGAATATATACCTCTGCCAACTGTGTCGCTGAATCCGTCTTCTTAATTGATAAGAAATGGGCTGACTTGGTCAATCGATCCACGATGACCCAAATGGCGTCAAAACCTTGTCTGGTACGAGGAAGACCAGTCACAAAGTCCATAGTGATGTCATCCCATTTCCACTCCGGAATCGACAATCTCTGCAACAATCCTCCAGGTCTCTGGTGCTCGGCCTTAACTTGCTGACATGTAAGGCACTTCCTAACAAAAGCAGCAACATCTGCCTTCAAACCTCTCCACCAGAAAACACTCCTAAAATTCCTGTACATCTTGACTTCTCCAGGGTGCATAGCCAAAGTTCCATAATGAGCCTGTCGAAGGATCCTCTCCCTGAACTCCTGATGTGATGGCACACACCAGCGACCCCTGAAAGTCAAAATGTCGTTTCTGAGAGTAAAGTCTCCTCCCAATCCCTGCGATGCCAACTCAAACTTCTCCTTCAGCTCTTCATCACAAAGCTGAAGATCATGCATCTCAGATAACCAGTCAGCCCGAATAGTCAACGAGCTGAGTCTATGAACCAGTCTCTGAACAGACAACTGTTCCTGACATCTTTCAACATCCCAATCCAAGTCTAGTATAGAGTCACAGGCTAACATAGTATGCATAACTGCGTGCCTGCTCAAAGCATCAGCAACAGGATTAGCCTTACCCTCGCAGTAATTTATCACCAGCTCATAGTCTTTTATCAATTCCAACCATCTCCTTTGCCTCAAATTCAGTTCCTTCTGAGTGAATAGATACTTGAGACTCTTGTGATCAGAGAAGCAATCTACGGACACTCCATATAAATAATGCCTCCATATTTTTAAGGCAAATATGATAGCAGCTAACTCCGAGTCATGAGTGGGATAATTCTTCTCATGATCCTTCAGTTGTCTCGAAGCATACGCCACAACCCTGCCATCCTGCATTAGTACAGCTCCCAAGCCTATATGTGAAGCATCAGTGTACATCTGATAAGGCTTCCCTTGAGTGGGTAAAATCAATACTGGAGACGTACCAAGCCTCTGCTTCAGCTCTAGGAAACTATTCTCACAACTCTCTGACCACTCAAAAGATTTTCCCTTCCGGGTCAGTTGTGTCAGTGGAGCGGCCAGTCTAGAAAAGTGAGGAACAAATTTCCTATAATAACCTGCCAGACAAAGGAAACTCCGGATCTCAGTGACGGAAGATGGTCGTTTCCAGTCAATAATAGCTCGTATCTTGCTAGGATCAACAGCCACGCCTTCTGTACTGACAATATGTCCCAAGAATGTTACTGAGTCTAGCCAAAAAGAACACTTGGAAAATTTTGCATACAGCTCATTCTCCTGCAATACTATGAGCACTGTCCTCAACTGATCTGTACGAGCCTCCCTATCTCTGGAATAAATCAATATATCATCTATAAATATGATCACAAACTGGTCCTAGAAAGCATGAAAAACTTGATGCATCAGATTCATAAACACTGCTGGAGCATTAGTCAATCCAAAAGGTAACACTGTGAACTCATAATGTCCATATCTAGTACGGAAGGCTGTCTTGGGTATATCAGAATCTTTAATCCGGATCTGGTGATAACCCGAACGCAAGTCGATCTTGGAGAACACAGTTGCCCCCTGCAGCTGATCTAGTAAATCATCAATACGTGGTAAAGGGTACCGGTTACGAATCGTAACCTTATTCAATTCCCTATAATCCACACACAGCCTCATACTACCATCTTTTTTCTTGACGAATAAGACAGGGGCACCCCAAGGTGAACAACTGGGGCGTATGAGTCCCTTGTCTAATAAGTCCTGCAACTGAGTCTTCAACTCTGCTAGCTCGGCTGGAGCCATCCTGTAGGGAGCTCTAGCAATAGGAGCTACTCCTGCCTCCAAATCAATCAAAAACTCCACTTCCCTAGCTGGTGGAAGTCCAGGCAATTCCTCTGGAAAAACCATAGGGAAGTCTCTCACCACTGGAATATTTGACATAAGGGTAGTGGTGGCTTGGCTATCTGCCACATAAGCCAACCAACCAGTACAACCCTTCCTCACTAGTCTCTCTGCCTGAAGAACTGAGATCAGGGAAATCTGCCTGTTCAGACCAAAGTATATCACATCCTCCGAACCAGGCACCCTGATCCTAACCTTCTTCTCGCAACAATCCAGAACCACTGCATGGTAGCACAACCAATCCATCCCCAAAATGATGTCGAACTCTGTTAGCGACACACATATCAACTCTGTCACGAACTCGTGTCCACTAATCAGAATAAACCCATCAGTCTTCTGAACAGTGGGAATCTCTTTCCCATCAGGAAGCCTAACTAGTAAGGGTTCTTTTAAATAACCCTTGGATCCTGATATCTGATTCCAGATTTTCTCAGCAACAAAAGAATGAGATGCACCAGTGTCAAACAAAGTCACGCACTGTACGTTGCCAAAATAAAGCATACCTGTGATCACTTCTTGTGACTCTGAAGCCTGCTGCCGAGTCAATGCAAATACTCTGGGCTGTCCCCCAGATGAACCAACCGGTCCTGTGATCCTCTGTTTCTTCCATAACGGGCAGTCGTACCTTTTGTGTCCTGGCTGCTGATAGTGGTAGCAAATAATCCCCCCAATCCGAGTACCTGTCTGCTGCACTGGCCTCTCAGAAATAGGCCGTGGCTGGACCACGCCCTCCTGGGTACCTCGATGACCTCTGTGTCTCTTGTCCTTTTTGTTCTGTTGGGCATTTCTGAATCCCTTCCTCTTGTTGTGAGCCTCTCTCTGGGCCTCCATCCGGATGTCAATAAGCTCAACGGATCTCGCAGCCTCCACTAAGTCACGAAATCTGGCAAACCGGCTCACAACCAACTGACGCTGCAGCATAGGACGAAGTCCCTCCAAGAACATCTCACATCTGCGCTCCTCAGATGGTACCAGCTCTGCGGCATACCTCGCCAGATATGTGAATCTCGATAAGTAGTCGTTCACTGACATCTGGCCCTGCCTGAGGTGTATAAGGTCCCTCCTGGACTGAGACATGGCAGAAGCCGGAATGTAGCACTCCCTGAATGCCTCAACAAAGTCCTCCCAAGCTATCTCGCCGTTCTGGACCTCCCCAAACACAGCGCGCCGCTGGCCTCTCCACCAGGTAGCAGCCTCTCCCTCCAATACTAGAGCAGCAAGTACTACCCTCCTGCCAAGTGGACATCCCAAAGCATCAAACAGCTCAAGCATATGAGCCATCCAGTCATCTGCCACCACTGGGTCAGCCGACCCACTGAAACTCCGCGGACGCAGCCGCATAAAGGCATCGATCCGACGATCCACGGCTGGCTCAACTGGCAATGCTGGGATCGTCTCCGGGGTAGAAGTAGCAGATACAGGTCTGCCTCTAGTTGCTCCACGAACGGAAAGTCTCCTGGTATCAGCCATACTGTCAAAGCAACTAATCTGGCATTAGAGTCGTCATTTGGCCTTTGGCATACGGACTACCATAGTATAATAAATTGACCAACAGTTCTCCCCACCTTGGGTTGAACTTCTATACATGTCTAGCCCCACTATCCTAACCTAGGGCTCTGATACCACTCTTGTTACACCCCAGTTTTTTTTTTTTTCTTCCGCTTCTCTCTCATCTGCGCCGCACTTCCCCTGAACCGGTTCTCGTCGCCGGTTCGGAACCCTTACGCGCTGAGCCGAGAACCCCGCCGGCCGAAGTTAATAATCCGAATTCGGGCCGACGCTTAACATATAAATATTAATAATTAAAATAATTATTCACTTAATAATCAGACTAATCCCTAATTAGCCCTAATTCATCCTCTTCCTTCGCCCGTCGCCCGCGAAATTCTAACCGTCGACTTTCCGGAAGTCTCCATTTTCCCCGTCGATTTCCGGCAACCGAACGCAAGGGAACGCTAGCCTAAAGCTCGAACTAGCCTAAAAATTCCATATAATCAAGTCACGAAGCTAAATGTCCATGCAAAAATTTTCGCCGAAGTGTTGTCCGATCCAACTATGCCAATTCATGAAATTAAAGTCATTCTAGCATTCAGATAACCTGAATAATGGCAATATGATAATATCAAAACCTAAGGCATGCTTCTATGCACAGAAATTCCAATTCGGCGGAAATTTTATATATATTCTTCTTCATTAAAAAAAGAAACCCTAAAATGCTAAAATCAATAAATTGCATTAATCAATTCCAAAAACCCATATCCGCATGCTCAAGTAGCTATTTGCAAAATAAATCCATATTTTTAATTTGCTAAATAACTAATTTAATCTGAATTTCCTACCTTTGCTCGCCGACGACGGTGAAGTTCGCACGCGATCAATCGCAGCTCCTCGCCGAACGAAACCGGTACTAAAATGCTCGCCTCTGTCCCGCGAACCTCCGGTTACCAAAAGCCCCTTGGAAGGCTGCCGGAAAGTACCGTCGTTCGCCGCGAACACTTCGCCTCTAGCCGCCGTTCGAAACCCTAACAGCCGAACAGTTTAGGTTAAATACCCAGCTTAAACCGGTAACAACCCGTTAAGACCCATTAAGCGCCGGTTGACCTTCCAAAAACGCCGCTTAACACCCGATCAGCCGGTTAATCTCCACCGCTGATCTCGCCCGTCCGATCCGCTTATTCGCGGCTTATCCAAACGCACGCGCAAACGCACCTCGGCGAACCGCCCCGCCTTCGCTGAACCGCTCCGGTCCGGTTCACGCGCGGTAAAAGAAAAAAAAATCCAAATTCTGGTTTTTAAAAAAAAATCTCGGTGCTCCGAAAAATCCTCAGAAAATTTCAGAAATTCCAATAGCCTCCAATTGAGCTCCTGGCTCATCCTACTGTCGATCTGAAATCATCCAAGCCACAATTGAATTATTGAAGATTAAACCTATAATATTTTACCGGGTATAACAATAATACTCTAGCCTAACCTAGCCTCGCCTAGATAGCCTATCTGAGCTACACACTACTCTACTCTATTATACTTTTCTCCACCTTTCTATGCTATGCTATGCTCTGGTCTGCTCTCCTCTCCTCTACACTACTCTACTCTGCTCTAGTCTACTCTTCTTTGCTCTACTCTACTCTGCTTTATTCTCTTCTACTCTCTTCTACTAAACTCTACACTACTCGTCTCTACTGTACTGTACTTTACTCCACTCTAGCCTAGCCTTTCTGAGCCTAGCCTATTCTATCGTAGCCTAGCCTAACCTAACCTAGATCTTCTCTACTTTACTCTACTTTACTTTACTCTACTCTAAGCTACTTTACTCTACTCTACTCTACTCTACTCTAAACTAGACTAGCCTAGCCCAACCTTGCTCCACATTACTCTACTATATTCTACTCAACTCAACTCTACTCTACACTACTCAAACCTAGCATAGCCTAGCCAAATCTTGCTCTACTCTACTCTACTCTACTCTATTATACTCTAATCTAGCATAGCCTAGCCTAGCCTAAGATAGCCTAACCTAGCCTAGCATAGCCTAGCCTAGTTTAGCTTAACCTAGCTCTACTCTACTCTACTCTTATCTACTCTACACAACTCTACTCTACTCTAATCTACTCTACACAACTCTACTCTACTCTACTATACTCTATCCAAGGCTAGCATAGCCAAACCTAGCCTAACATAGATTTGCTTTACTCTACTCTGTTATGCTCTTCTCTATTATTCTTTGCTCTACACTACTTTACTCTGCTCCACTTTGTTTTGCACTCTTCTACTCTACTCTATTATATTTTACTCTACTCTACTCTACTCTAGCCTAGCCTAACCTAGCTCTACTCTACTCTACTTTCCTCAACTCTAACCAAGCATAGCCTAACCTAACCTAACTCTATTCTACTCTTCCCTACTATACTCTGCACTTCTCCACTCTGCCCTATTCTACTCTGTTCCAGTATGCTCTGCTCTACTCTACTCTACTCTACTATACTATACTATACTCTACTCTACTTTACTTTAGCTTAGCCAAACTTAGTCTTGCCTAGCCCATGCCAGCCTAACCTTGCTTTACTCTACTCTATTGTACTCTACTATACAACAACATACTCTACTCTACTCTACTCTACTCTACTTTACTCTAATATACTCTAATCTATTTTTTTTCTGCTCTATTCTATTCTACTCTACTCTACTCTAAACTATTCTACTCTACTCTAGCCTAGCTTAGCATAGCCTAGCCTAGTATAGTCGAGCTCTACTCTACTCTAACCTAGCTTAGCCTAGCCTAGCCTAACCTTGCTCTACCTTACTCTACTCTACTCTAGCCTAGCCTAACTCAGCTTAGCCTAGCCTATCTCAGCTTAGCCTAGTCTATCTCAGCTTAGCCTAGCCTATCTTAGCTTTTCTCTACTTTGCTCTGCTCTGCTCTGCTTTACTCTTCTTTCTTTAATCTGCTTTATTCTGCACTGATCTACTCTACTCTACTCTCCTCTACTCTTCTCTAGTCTACTCTATTTTATTTTACTATAACCTAGCCTTACCTAGCCTTGCCAAACCTAGCTTTACTCTACTATACTCTACTCTACTCTACTATACACAACTCTACTCAACTCTAATCTACTCTAACCTAGCCTAGCCTAACCTAGCCTTGCCTAACCTTGCTTAATCTAACTCCACTCCACTATACTCTACTGCAAACTAAACTAGCCTTGCCTAACCTAACCTAGCTCTACTAAGCTCTTTTGTAGCCTAGCCTAGCTTAGCATTACTTAGCCTAACCTAGCTCTACTATGGTCTACTCTACCCTTTTGAACTCTACTCTGCTCATCTCTTCACTTCACTACTCTGCTCTACTCTTCTTTACTCTAAACTCTACTCTATTCTACTCTACTATACTCTACTCAACTCTACTCGTCTCTACTCTGCTCTGCTCTGTTCTACTCTACTATGCTCTCTTATACTCTAGCCTAACCTAGCCTAACTTAGCTTTACTCTACTCTACTCTAGCCTACCTTAGACTAGCCTACCTTAGCCAAATTGAGCCTTACTCTACTCTACTATACTCCACTCTACTCTACTCCAACATAGCCAAACCTACCCTAAACTACCTCTAACTTACTCTACTCTACTTTACTCTACTCTACTCTACTCTACTCTAACCTAACCTTGCTTAGCCTAGCCTAACTTAGCCCTACTCTACTCTACTCTACTCTGCTCTACTATGCTTTTCTCTACTCTGTTATCTTCTACTCTTCCCTACTTTGCTATGCTCTACTCTATCCTGTTCTCCTCTCCTCTCCTCTACTCTACTCTGCTCTGCTCTAGTCTATTCTACTCCACTCTGCTCTACTCCACTCTGCTCTACTCTCATCAACTCTCCTCTACTCAACTCTACTCTACTCCACTTTATTCCAATCTACTCTACAATAACCTAGCCAAGCTGAACCTAGCCTATCCTATCCAAGCGTAACCAAGCTCTACTCTACATTAACTTACTTTACTCTACTCTACTCAAAACTACTTTACTCTACTCTACTCTACCATAACCTAGACAAACCTAACTCGACCTTGCTCTACTCTACTCTACTATGCTCTATTTTATTCTAGCCCAACCTAACAAAGCCTAACCTAACCTAACTCTAATATACTCTGTTCTACTCTACCCTGCTCTATTTTGCTCACTGTACTCTACTTTGCTTTGTTCTTCTCTACTCTATTCTACACTACTCTAGCCTAGCCTAGCCTATCCTTGCTCAACTCTACTCTACACTACTTTACTCTACTATTCTCTACTCTACTCTTCTCTACTCTACTCTACTCTAACCTTGCTTAACCTACCCTTTGCTACCCTAGTGTAGCATAACTTAAGCCTAACTTAGCTCTACTCTACTCTACTCTACTCTACCTTACTCTACTCTACTCTACACTACACTACTCTACTCTAACCAAGCCCAGCCTAACCTATACTAACTAACTATGCTCTACTCTACTCTACTCTACTCTACTCTCTCTACTCTAATCTAGCCTAGCCTAGCCTTACTTACCATAAACTAGCATTAACCTAATCTATCTTACTCTGCTCTACTCTACTTTTAATTACTTTGCTCTGCTCACCTTTACTCTACTCTGCTCCATACTGCTCTACTCTGTTATGCTCTCCTCTACTTTACACAACTATGTTCTACTCTACTCTACTATACTCTAGTCTCCTCTTCTCTCCTCGCCTCTCTTCCCTTCTACTCTACTCTACTCCACTCTACTCTACTCTACTCCACTCTAATCCACTCTACTCTAATTTACTCCACTCTTCTCTACTCTATTCAACTTTTCTCCACTCTACTCTACTCAAACCTAGCATAGCCTTGTCTAGCCTAAATTAATAGGTCTACTCTACTCTTCTTTACTCTACTCTACTCTAGCCTAGCCTAACATTGCCTAGCCTAACCAAGCATAACCTAGCTTTGCTCTATTCTATGCTGCTCTATTTTACTCTAATCTTCTTTGCTCTACACTACTCTGCTCTACTCTATTTTACTCTACTCTATCTACTCTTCGGCTAAACTATGCTCTACAATTCTCTACTATCCTTTACTCCCCTTTACTACACTCTATTCTATTTTACTCTACACTACTCTACTTTAGCCTAGCCTAGCCTAGCTTAACCTAGCTCTACTCTTCTTTACTCCACTCTACTCTACTCTACTCATATCTAGAGTAGATTTGACTAACTTAGCTCTACTCTACTCTACTGTACTCTACTACACTCGACTCTACTCAGCTCTACTCTACTCCACTATACAATACTCTACTCTACTCCACTCTACTCTGCTCTACTCTACTCTACTCTACTCTACTCTACTCTAACCTCGCCTAACCTAGACTAGCCTAACCTAACCTAGCTCTAGTCTACTCTACTCTACTCCACTCTACTCTACCCTAGCCTATCCTAGCCTAACATAGCCAAGCCTAACAAAACTTAGCTTTACTCTCCTCACTCTGCTTTGCTCTACTCTGCTCTGCTCTATTCTTCTTTGCTCAACTTTACACTACTAAGCTATCCTATGCTCTGCTCTACTTTGCTATACTATGCTCTACTCTACTCTACTTTACTCTACTCTACTTTGGCCTATCCAAGACTAACCTAACCTCGCTCTACTTTACTCTACTCTACTCTACTTCACTCTCATTTATCCTAGCCAAGCCCTACCTAACCTAGATTAACTTAGCTCTACTCTACTCTACTATAAGTTACTATGCTATGCTCTACTCTACTCTACTATACTCTACTCTACTCTACTCTACTCCACTCTAACCTAGCCTAACCCAGAATAACAAGCCTCGCTTAGCCTAACCTAGCCCTACTCTACTATGCTCTTCTCTACTCTGCTCTATTCTACCATTTTCTGCTATACTATGCTATGCTCTACTCTACATTTCTCATCTCAGCTCCGGTCAACTTTGCTCTTTTTTACTCTACTCAACTCTACTATTCATTGTGCTTTCCTAGCCTAGCCTAGCCTAACTAAGCTCTACTATACTCTACTCTACTCCACTCTACTTAACACTAGCCTAGCCTAGCCTACCCTAACCTAGCCAAGCCTAGCCTAAACTAGCTCTACTCCTCTCTACTCTACTCTACTATACTCGACTATACTCTGCTACTCTAACATAACCTAGCCAAGCTTAGCTTATCTTAGCTCTACTCTACTCTTATCTACTCTAGCCTAGCCTAGCTTAACTAGCTATACTCTACTCTATTATGTTTTAATTTTCTTTTTACTACTCTACTCTGCTCTACTCCAGTTTAGTCTACTTTGTTGTACTCTTCTCTACTCTGCTTCGCTCTGTTCTGCTCTGCTCTACTCTTTTCTACCCTACTCTTCTCTTCTTTATTGCATTTTAGCATAGTTTAGCATAGCTTAACTTAGCTCTACTCTACTCTTCTTTACTCTACTCTACTTTACTCTAGTCTACTCTACTCTACTCTACTCTACTCTACACTACTCTACTCTACTATACTCTTTTCTACTCTATACTAGCATTGCTTAGCCTAACCTAACTAAGCTCTACTCTACTTTACACAACTCTAGCTTATCCTAGCCAAACCTAGCCCATGCTAGCCTATCATAGCCTAACCTAGCTCTACTCTATTATACTCCACTATATTTTTCTCTACTCTACTCTACTCTACTCTGCTCTACACTGCACTACTCCACTCTACTCTACTCTATTGTACTATCGCCTAGCTTAGCCTAGCCTAGGCTAACCTAGCTCTACTTTACTCTACTCTGCTCTAACATATCCTAGCCTAGTCTAACCTAACATAACTTAGCTCTACTTTACTCTGCTCTACTATACTTTGCTATACTCTTCTTTATCTTGTTCTGCTCTATTCTGCTATGCTCTACTCTTTTTTCCTTTACTCTTTTTTACTCTATTCTACTCTACATTACTCTACTCTACTCTAACCTAGCCTAACTAAGCTTTACTCTGCTCTGCTTTACCGTACTCCACTCTAGTCTACTCTACTCTACTATACTCTATTTTACTCTACTTGAGTCTACTCTTGCCTAGCCTAGCATAGCCTACCCTAGCCAAGCCTAACATGTCCTAGCTCTACCTATCTTTGCTTTACTCTACTTTTCTTTACTCTTCTCTGCTCAACTCTACTTTGCTCAACTCTACTTTGCTCTGCTCTTCTGTATTCTTCTTTACTCTACTCTACTCCATTCTAGCCTAGGCTAATCTAGCCTACCCTAGCAAAGATTAGCCCTACTTAGCTTAGCCTAACCTAGCTCTGCTCTACTCTATTACCCTCTGCTCTTCTTTTTATTACTCTACACTACTCTACTCCATTAGACTCTACAATGCTCTACTCTGCTTCGCTCTGCTCTACTTTGTAGTTTAGCCTAGCCTAACCTAGCATAACGTAACTCCACCTTACTCAAACATATCCTAGCCTGCCTAGCTCAACTCTACTCCAGCATAGCCTACCCTTGTCTAGCCTAGCCTAATTAAGCTCTACTCTACTCTGCTCTACTCAACTCTACTCTATTCTACTCTTGCTTAGCTTAACTTAGCTTATCTTAGCCTAGCCTAGCCTAGCTTAACTTAGATCTACTCTACTCTACTCCATTATACTCTACTTAACCTAGCCTAGCCTAACCTAGCTCTACTTTACCCTACTCTACTCAACTCAACTCTACTCTTCTCTATTTTACTCTTCTCTAATCTACTGTGCTCAACTCTACTATGCCATTCTCTACTTTACACTACTCTACATACCCAACAAAAACCTAGCCTAGCCTTGCTTAGTTTATCCTAACTCAATCTAACCTAACCTAGCCTAGGCAAGTCTTAGTATACTCTACTCTAATCTATTTTATTCTACTCTAGCAAAGCTAAGCATAACTTAGTGCTATGCTACTCTACTATACTATACTCTAGCCTTGTCTAGCCTCACCGAGCCTAGCCTAGCCTAACCTATCCTAACCTAACCTCGTCTAATATAGCCTGGCCTTACTCTACTCTACTCTACACTACTATACTCCATTTTATTCTACTTTAGCTTAGCTAAGCACAACTTAGCTCTATGCTTCTCTACTCTACTCCATTCTACTCTAGCCTAACCTAGCCTAGCTTAGCCTAAATTCTCTTAAGCTCTACTCTACTCTACTGTGCTTTACTTTACTCCACTCTGCTTAATTTTATTCTACTCTAGCCTGGCTAGGCCTAACTTAGCTCTATGCTAGTCTACTCTACTTTATTCTACTATAGCCTAACCTAGCCTTGCCTAACCTAACCTACTCTACTCTACTCCACTCTAGATTAACATAGCCTAGCCTAGCCCTACCTTATTATACTTCTCTACCCAACTCTACTCTTCTCTACTCTACTCTAGCCTAACCCAACCTAGCCTAGCTTAACCTAACATCACTTAGCCTAGCTTAATCTTCACTCTACTCTACTCTACTCTATTTTATTCAACCCAAGCCTAGCTAAGCCTATCTTAGCTCTATGGTACTCTACTATAGTCTACACAGCTCTAACCTAACTTAGCCTTGCCTAACCTACCTTAGTCTAACAAAACCAAACTTAGCCCAACAATACTATACTCTACTCTACTTTAGCCTAGCCTTAGTCTACTCTACTCTATTTTATTCTCTCTAACCTAGATAAGCATAACTTAGCTTTACTATTCAACCTTACTCTACTCCAGCCTATCCTAGCCTAACCAACCCTAGCCTTACCCAACTTTTCTATGCTCTACTCTACTCAACTATACTTTACTCTACCCTACTCAACTCTAGCTTAGCCTACCCTAGTTCAACCTAGCCTAGCATAACCTAGCCTAGTCTAGTCTAATCGAGCCTATCTTAGCTTAGCCTAACTTAGCCTAGCTTAACCTATCCAAACCTGACCTTGCCTAACCTAGCTTAGCCTTACTCTTCTCTACTCTACTCTACCTTATTTTATTCTACTCTAGCTTAGCTAAGCCTAACTTAGCTCTATGCTACTCTACTCTACTCTAGCCAAGCCTAGCTTAGGTTAGCCTAACCTTGCTATACTCTACTTTAACGTACTCTACTCTACTCCACTCTTTCCTAGCCTAACCTAGCCTCACGTAGGCTCTACTCTGCTTTACTCTACTCTGCTCGTCTCTACTTTGCTATGCTCTTCTCTACTCTACTCTACTCTTCTCTACTCTAACCTAGTCTAGCCTCTCCTAGCCTAACCAATCCTAAACTAACCTCTACTATCTTAGCCTAGCCATACTGTATTATATTGTACTCTATTTTATTCTATTTTAGCTTAGCTAAGCCTAACCTAGCTCTATGCTACTCTACTCTACTCTAATCTAACATAGCCTATTCTAACCTAGTCTAGCCTACATAGCCTATCCTTGCCTAGCCTTACTATATTCTACCTTACTCTACTCTACTCTAGCCTAGCCTAACCTTGCCTAGTCTTGCCTAGCCTTGCTCTACTCTACTATACTTTACTATACTCTATATAGTTTATTCTAATCTAGCTTAGCTAAACTTAACTTAGCTCTATCTTATTCTACTCTAGCCTAATCTAGCCTACCCAAGCCTAGCTTAACCTAGCCTAACTTAGCCTATACTTACTATACTCTACTCTACCTTACTCTAGTCCACATTATTCTAGCCTAGCCTAGCCTTACTCTACTCTATTCTACTTTATTATACTCTATTTTATTTTACTCTAGCCTAACTAAGCCTAATATAGCTCTATCCTACATCATTCGACTCTACTCTACTCTACTATACTCTACTGTACTCTTCTTTACTCCACTATACTCTACTCTATGCTACTCTGCTCTGCTTTACTCTACTTTACTCTACTCTACTCTACTCTACCCTACCCTACTCTAACCTAGCCTGGTATAGCCTAGCCAAACCTAACCTTGCCTAGCCTATCCTAGCCTTCCACTAATCTACTCTACTCTACTATATTTTATTTTTCTTTTTCCTAGGTAAGCCTAACCTAGCTTTATACTATTCTTCTCTACCCTACTCTACTCAAGCCTAACCTAGCCTAGCTTAACCTAACCTTGCTAGCCTTTCCCAACCTTACTATACTATAGTCTACTCTACTCTACTATACTCTACTCTACTTTGCTATACTCTACTCTACTCTATTGTAGCTTTATCTAGCCTCACCTCGCATTGCCTAACCTTGCCCAACCTACCGTAGCTCGTCTAGCCTAGCCTAGCTTAGCCTAGCCTAGCCGAGCCTAGCCTAACCTATCCTAACCAAACCTCTCGTAGCCTAGCCTAACCTTACTCTGCTCTACTCTACTCTACTTTAATCTACTCTACCATACTCTATTTTACTTTTTTGTAGCCTACGCCTAACCTAACTCTACGTTACTTTACTCTACTCTACCCTAGCAAAACTTAGCCTATCCTAACCTAACCATACTATACTCTACTTTACCTAGCTCTACTCTACTCTACTCTAGCCTAGCCTAGCCTAGCTTAACCTCTCCTTGGCTCTACTCTACTGTACTCTACTCTATTCTATTGTAGCCTAACCTAACTTAGCCTAGCCTAGTGTAGCCAAACCTAACTAGCCTAGACCAACCTAACCTAGCATAGGCAATCCTTATTATATCTACTCTACCCTAGTCTACTATATTCTACTCTTGCCTAGCCTAGCCTAGCATATTCTAACCAAGCCAAGCCTAACCTAACCTAACCTAAGCTCTACTAAACATTGCTCTACTCTACTCTGTTCTACTCTGCTTTGCTCAGCTCTGATCTGCTCTGCCCTACTCTACTCTATTCTACTCTACTCTGTGCTGCTCTACTGTGCTCTACAATGATCTGCTCTATTTTGCTCTACTTTGCTCTACTCGTCTCTGCTTTACTCTACTATGCTCTGCTCTACTCTATTATACTCTACTCCATTTTACTCTACTCTAGCCTAGCTAAGCCTAACTTAGCCCTATGTTCCTTTACTACTCTACTCCATCCTAGCTTTACCTTGCCTATCCTAGCCTAACCTAGCCTAGCTAAGCATAGCTTTATGATATTCTATTCTATCCAACTCTTCTTTACACTACACTACTCTACCCTAACCTAGCCTAGCCTTGCTTAACCTGACCTCACTTTGCCTAGCCTAACCTTACTCTACTCTACTCTACTCTACTCTATTTTATTCAATTGTAGCCTTGCTAAGCCTATCTTAACTCTATGTTACATTGCTCAACTCTACTCTACTTTAAGCTAACTTAGCATTGCTTAACCTACCATTGTCTAACATAACTAAACTTATCCCAGCCATACTATACTCTACTCTACCCTACTCTACTCTACTCTACTCTACTCTATCTTATTCTACTCTAGCCTAGGTAAGCTTAACTTTGTTTTATACTACTCAACTTTACTTTACTCTAGCATATCCTGGCCTAGCCTAGCCTAGCTTAGCCTAAGCAAGCCTAGCCTTACCCAACATTTCTATACTCTACTCTACAAACCTTTACATCACTCTACTCTACTCCACTCAACCCTGGGTTAGCTTGGCCTAGCCTAGCCTAGCTAGTCTTAAACTAGCTAGCCTAGTCTGGCTTAGCCTATCGTAGCCAAGCCTAGCATAGCCTAGCATAACCAATCCTAACCTGACCTCACCTAAATTAGCCTAGCCCTACTCTACTCTACTCTATACAACTCTTTTTTTTACTTTAGCCTAGCTAAGCCTAACATAGCTCTATGCTACTATACTCTTCTCTACTCTACTCTAGCCTAACCTAGCCTAGCTTAGCTTAGTCGAGCCTAACCTTGTTATACTCTACATTAGTCTACTCTAGTCTACTCTACTCTTACCTAGCCTAGCTTAGCCTAACCTGACCTGTGCTCTACTCTACTCTACTCTTCTCTGCTCTTCTATGTTGTACTTTGCTCTTCTCTACTCTACTCTACTCTTCACTACTCTACTCTACTCTACTCCACTATGCTCTACTCTACTTTGCTCTACTATACTTTGCCCTACTCTACTCTGCTCTACTCCTCTACTCTACTCTGCTCGAGCCAGGCTAAACTTAGCCTAGCCTAACTAAGCTTTACTCTATTCTACTCTACTCTACCCAAGCCTAGCATACCTTAGCCTAGCCTGGCATAACCTAGGTTTACTCTACTCTACACTACTCTACTCTACTCTACTCTACTCTAGCCTCAACTAGCCTAACCAAGCCTAACCTTGCTCTACTTTACTCTACCCTACTCTAGCTTATCTTAGCCTTGCTTGGACATGCCTAACCTTGCTCTATTATTCTCTACTTTTCTTTACTCTAGTGTGCTCTACTCAACTCTATTCTATTTTACTATAGCCTAGTCTAGCCTAGCCAAGCTTAATCTAGCTATACTCTACTCTACTCTACTCTACTCAGCTCTACTCTACTTTACTCTAGCTTAGCTTAGCCTATCCTAGCCTAACTTAGCCTTGCCTAGCCTAGCCAAACCTAACTCTACTCTACTCTACTCTACACTACTCTACTCTACTGTACTCTACTCTATTGTACTCTACTCTAACTTAGCCTAGCTTAGCCTAACCTAACCTAGCTCTACTATAATTTAACCTTGCATAGCCTAGCCTAGCATAGCCTAATCTAGCTCAACTCTACTCTAATCTACACTACTCTACTCTACTCTACTCTTCTCTAGCCTACTCAACTTAACTCTTCTCTCCTCTACTCTAACCTAGCCTTGTTTAGCCAGGCCTAACTGTACTCTACTCATCTCTAACTTAGCCTAGTCTAACATAACTTAGTTCTGCTCTACTCTACTTTGCTCATCTATTCTCTACTGAACTCTGCTCTGCTCTACTCTACTCTACTCTGGTCTACTCTACTTTGCTCTTCTCTACTCTACTCTACTCTACACTGCTCTACTCTACTCTACTCTAGCCTAGCCTAGCTTTGTCTGCCAAAACTAGCTCTACTTTACTCTACTCTACTCTAGTCTTCTCTTCTCTACTCTACTCTACTCTACTTTACTTTTCTTTATCCTAGCCTAGCTTACCCTAGCCTATACTAATCTAGCTCTACTCTATTCTCTTCTACTCTACTCTACACTACTCTACTGTACTCTACTCTAACCTAGCCTAGCCTTTCCATGCCTAACCTAGCTTTACTTTACTCAACTCTACTCTACTCTACTCTACCATACTTTACTTTAGCCTTGCCTAGCCTTACCTAGCCTACCCTAGCCTAGCTTAACCTAACTCTACTCTACTCTCCTTTACTCTGCTCTACTCTACTCTACTCTGCTCTACTCTACTCTACTCTACTCAAACTGAGCTTTTCTTAGCCTAGCTGAACCTAATTCTACCCTATTCTTCTCAACTCTACTCTACTCTAGTCGAGCCTAGCTTGGCCTAGCATAACATTGCTCTCCTCTGCTCTGCTTAGCTCTTGTCTGATCCCCTCTACTTTGCTCTACTCTGCTCTACTCTACTCAACTCAGTTCAGCTCTGTTGTACTCTTCTCTTCTCTACTCTACTCTACTCTACTCTACTCTTCTCTATGCTAGCTAGTTTAGCATAGCCTAGCCTAACATAACTATACTCTACTATTGCCTCACCTAGCTTAGCTTAACCTACCTTATCTTAGCCTAGGCTGACCTAGCTCTACTCTATGTTACTCTACTTTACTCTACTCTACTCTGCTCTATTCTACTCTACTCTAACTTAGCCTAGCATAGCCTAGTTAAACCTCGCTCTACTCTACTCTAGTTTAGCATAAGCTAACCTAACCTAGCTCTACTGTACTCTATACTACTCTGCTCTACTACTCTACTCTGCTCCTCTTTACTATACCTAACTCTACTCTGTTTTATTATACTCTAGCCAAGCCTCACTGAACCTAGCTCAACTCTACTCTACTATAGCATACACCACTATACTCTACTCTACTCTACTCTATTCTACTCTAATCTTCTCTACTCTCCTCTATCCTAGCTTAACAAAGGTCTAATCTAGTCTAGTCTAGTCTACTCTACTATACTCTACTCTACTCTATTCTACTTTACATTATTCTAACCTAGCCTAGCCTATCTCAACCTAACCTCACTCTACTTTGCTCTACTCATCTCTGATCTACTCTTCTTTGCTCTACCATTGTCTACTCTACACTACTCTTCTCTGCTATACTCTGCTCTACATTTCTCTATTCTACTCTTCTACTCTACTTTACTCTACTCTGCTTTGCTCTGCTCTGCTTTATTCTACTCTTTTCTGCTCTACTATACTCTACTTTACTCTACTTTACTATACTCTACTCTACTCTAACCAAGCCTTACCTTACTCTACTCTACTCTACTATACTCTACTCTACTCTAGCTTAACCTAGCCTAGCTTAACCAAGCTCTACTTTACTCTACTCTACTCTACTATACTTTAACCTAGCCTAACCAAGCTCTACTATACTGTACTCTACTCTAACCAAGCTTAAGCTAGCCAAGCCTAACCTGGCTTTAATCTACACTACCCTAGCCTAGCCTAACCTAGCTCTGCTCTACTCCACTCTACTTTGTTTTACTCAATTCTACTCTACTCTACACTTCTCTACTCTATTCAACTCTACTATACTTTGCTCTACTATACACTATCCTAACCTAACCTAACCTAGCCCTTCTATACTCTACTCTACTCTACTCTAGCCTTGCTTAGGTTAGCCAAACCTAACCTAACTCTACTCTAATCTACTCTACTCTACTTTATTCTACTCTACTATACTCTTCCCCACTCCACTCTAGCCTAACTTAGCCTAGCCTAGCTTAAGCTAGTCTAACCTACTCAACACTACTCTACTCTATCTATTATACTATACTCTACTCTACTCTACTCTAGGCTAGCCTTGCCTAGATTAGCCTAAAATAACCTAACCTAGCTCTTCTCAGCTTTGCTCTACTCCAACCTGTTCTATTCTACTCTATTCAACTGTACATTTCTTTGCTCTACTCATCTTATTCTGCTCTACTCTACTATGCTTTGCTCTACTCTGCTCTGCTCTACTGTACTTTACTCTTCTTTGCTTTACCCTACTATACTCTATTTTACTCTACTATACTCTACTCTATTGCAGTCTAGCTTAGCTAAACCTAACCTTGCTCTACTCTACTCTACTCTACACTAGCCAATCTTAGCCTAGCCGAGCCCATGCTAGCCTAGCCTAGCCTAACCTAGCTCTACTTGATTATACTCTACTCTACTCTAATAAACTCTACTTTACTCTAATATACTCTACTCAAACCTAGCCTAACCAAGTTCTACTCTACTCTACTCTAGCCTAGCCTTGTGCTTCCAAGCCTAACCTAGCTTTGCTCAAACTAGTTCTGCTCTGCTTTGCTATTCTTTCTTATGCTCTACTCTGCTTTGTTTTTCTCAGCTCTGGTCCACTCTATTATGGTCTACTTTACTTTAATCTACTCTACTCTACTCTATACTCTAGCTTAGGCTACCTTAGCCTACCTCTACTCTAATCTACTCCACTCAACTCTTGCCTAACACAGCTTGGCCTATCATTGTCTAGCCTAACCTAGCCTAGTCAAGCCTAGCCTAGCCTAACCTAGCTCTACTCAACTTCAATCTAGTCCACTCTGCTCTACTCTACTTGAATCTTCTCTACTCTACTCTAAAATTGCCTAGTCTTACCTTGCCTAACATGGCCTAACCAAACCTAGCCTAGCTTAACTTAACTATACTTTGCTTTACTTTGCTCTACTCTGCTATGCCCTGCTCGACTATGATCTACTATACTCTACCCTATTCTGCTCTACTATGCTCTACTCTACTCTGCTCTGCTTTGCTCTGCTCTACTCCACCCTACTCTACTCTACTTAACTCTTCTTTACTCTAACATAGCTTAGTCTAGCTTAACCAAGCTCTACTTTATTTTACTCTACTCTACTCTACTCTATCGTAGCCTAGCGGAGCATAACCGAGCTCTACTGTAACCTGCTCTGTAATGCTTTGCCCTACTCTGCTCTTCTCTGCTCTATTGTACTCTACACTACTATACTTTGCTCTACTCTACTCCTCTACTCTATACTCTATCCTAGCCTAGCTTAGCTTAGCCTAACCTAGCTCTACTTTACTCTACTCTACACTACTCTACTCTTCTCTAGCCTAGCCTAACCTTACCAACCATTGCCTAGCTTAGCGTAGCCTAACCTTGCTCTACTCTATGCTACTCTACTCTACTCTAATCTACTCTACTCTACTCAACTCAAACCTTACCCAGGCTAGCCTAGCCTAACCTAGCTTTGCTCTACTCTACTCTACTCTACTCTACTCTTCTCTACTATGCTTTGCTCTGCTCTTCTATGCTCTACTATGCTCTCTTTTGTTATGCTCTGCTCTACTCTCCAATGCTCTACCCTACTCTACCCTACTCTAGCCTAACTTAGCCCAGCTTAGCCTAACCTTGCTTTACTTTACTCTACTCTACCCTACTCTACATTTGCCAAGCCTAGCATAGCTTAGCCAAGCCAAACCTAGGTCTACTCTGCTTTATTCTACTCAACTCCACTCTACTCTACTATACTTTACTCTACTCTACTCTACTCTGCTCTATTCTACTCTACTCTACTCTACTCCACTCTACTCTAACTTCACCTCACCTAGCATAGTCTAACTTAGCTCTACTCTACTCTACTCTAATCTACTTTGCTCTACCCTGTTCTACTCTACACTAGCCTAGCCAGCTTAACCTAGCTCAGGTGAACTGTACTCTACTTTTCTCTTCTCTCCTCTGCTCTCCTTGGGTTTGCTCTACTATGCTCTGTACTATACTGCTTGTCTCTAGTCTACATTACTATACTCTACTCTGCTCTACTCTGCTCTACTCTATTTTACTCCACTCTACTTTACCATACCATACTCTACTCTACTCTACTTTACTCTACTCTACTATACTTTAGCCTTGCCTAACCTTTCCTAGCCTAACCTAACTCTACTTCACTCTACTCAACTCTACTTTACTCAACTATACTCTACACTACTCGACTCTAGCCTTGCTAGCTTAACCAAGCTTTGCTCTGCTCTACTCCACTATGGTCTGCTCTACTTTGCTCTTCTCTGCCCAACTCTTCTCTACTCTACTCTAATATATTCTACTCTACTTTACTCTACTCTACTATACTCTAGCATAGCTTAGCCATGCCTAACCTAACTTAACTAACCTAGCTCTACACTACTCAACTCTACAACCTCTACTACTCTACTACTCTACTCGAGCCCAGCCTTGGTTACCCTAACCTAACATAGCTCAACCCTACTCTACTCTACTCCTCTCTACTATAGCCTACCCTAGCCTAGCAATACCTAACCTCATTTTGGTCTACTTTAATCTACTCTGTTGTACTCTAATCTACTTTACTCTACTTTGCCCAACTTTACTCTGTCCTATGCTCCTCTACTTTGATCTGCTCTCCTCCCCTCTCCTCTACTCTCTACTCCTCCACTCTTTTCCCCTCTACTACACTTTATTAGACTGTACTCTAAGAGCAGAGTAGAGTAGAGTAGAGCTAAGTTAGGCTGAGCTTGTTTAGGCTAGGATACATTACTCTATTCTACTGTACTTTGCTCTACTCTATTCTAGTCTATTTTGCTCTGCTCAGCTCTACTTTACTCTACTCTGGTCCACTCTAGCCTAGCCTAGCCTAACTTAGCCTAGCCTTACCTAGTGATACTCTACTCTACTCTACTCTATTACTCCAGCCTATCCTAACTAAGGTTAGTCTATCCTAGCCTAACCTAACATAGTTTAGCTCTACCCTACTGTTCTCTACTCTACTTTAGTTTACTCTAGAATAGACAAGCCTAGTGTTGCCTCAGCTGACCTTGTTCTACTCTGCTCTGCTCTACTCTTCTTTTCTCTACTCATCTTGATTTTAATCCACTCTACTTTTCTTTACTCTGCTCTACTCTGGTTGAGTTTAGCTTAGCCTAGCCTAGCCTGACCTAAATCTGCTCTACTCTAGCCTAGCCTAACTTAGAAAAGCTTAGATTAAACTAGCTCTACTCTTATCTTCTCTACACTACTTTGCAATGCTCTTCTCTACTCTACTCTATTCTACTTTACTTGGCTCTACTGTGCACCACTATGTTCTATTGTAGTCTTGCCTAGCCTTGTCTAACCTAGCTCCACTCCACTCTACTCTACTCTACTCTAGCCTAGCCTAACCTACCAAATCTTAACCTTGCCTAGCCTAACTTAGCTCTTCTATAGTACACTATAGTATACTTAACTCTACTCTACTCTAACCTAGGCTCGTCGAGCCTAGCCTAACCTAGCTCTACTCTTCTCTGCTCTTCTCTACTCTACTATACTCTAGCTTTGCTCCACTCCATTTAACCCTGCTCTGCTCTCCTCTGCTCTACTCTACTCTACTCTACTCTACACTACTCCACTCTACTCTACTCTACTCTACTCTACTATACTCTCCTCTACTCTACTACAATCTTCTGTACTCTACTCTAACTTTGCCTAACCTAGCCTCACAATGCCTAGCCTAACCTAGCTCTACTCTACTATACTCTAATCTATTCTATTCAATTCTAACCTAGCCTTGCCTAATTAAGCTCTATTCTACTCTACTTTACTCTACTCAAGCTTAGCTTACCTATCCTACCCTAGCCTAGCTTATCCTAACACAGCTCTACTCTAATCTACTCTACTATACTCTATCCTTACCTAGCCTTGTCTAACCTAGCCTATTTTAATCTAGCTCTACTCTAGTCTACTCTACTCTACTCTAACATAACCTAGCCTAGCCTAACCTAACATAGTCTATTCTACTTTACTCTAACCTAGCCTAGCCTAGATTAGCCTTGCCTATCCTAGCTCTACTATGCTCTGCTCTACTCTATTCTACTCTGCTTTGCTCAACTCTACTCATCTCTTCTTAGCTCTACTATTCTCTTCTCTACTCTACTCTATTCTATTCTACTCTTTTTTACTCTGCTCTACTATACTTTGCTCTACTCTATTCTACTCTACTATACTCTAGCTTAGTCAAGCCAAACCTAGCTTTACTCTAGTCTACTCTAATCTAGCCTAGCCTTGTCAATCTTAGTCTAGCCTAGCCAAACATAGCTCTACTCAACTCTACCCTAGCCTTGCCTAACCTACCCAAGCCTAACCTAACTCTGCTCTTTTCTACTATATTCTACTCTGCTCTTCTCTGCACTACTCTGCTCTGCATTGCTCAGTTTTCTTTTCTGCTCTGCTCTACTCTGTTCTGGTCTGCTCAACTCTACTCTCCTCTCTTCTTCTCTCTTCAACCCTTCTCTACTCATCTCTGCTCTATTCTACTCTACTCTACTCTACCCTAGCTTAGCCTAGCCTTGCCAAGCCTAACCTAGCTTTACTCTAATCTACTCTACTCTACTTTAGTCTAGCCTACCTTAGCCTAGCTTACCATATCCTGGCCTATCGTAGCATAGCCTAGCCTAACCTTGCTCTACTTTGCTATACTCTACTCTACACTACTCTACTCTGTTCCACGAGACTCTACTCTACCCTAACATAGCCTAGCCTAGCTAAACATGCTTTACTCTACTCAACTCTACTCTACTCTACCATAGCCTTGCCTAGCCTAGCCTAGCCGTGCTTAGCCTAACCTAACCTTACCAAACCTTACTCTACTCTACTCTGCTCAATGCTATTATGCTATGCTCAACTCAACCCTTCTCTACTCTACTCTGCTCTGCTCTACTCTACTTTGTTATGCTCTCCTCTTCTCTACTCTATACTCTAGCATAGTCGAGCTTAACCTAGCCTAACCAAGCTCTACTTTACTTTATTCTACTCCACTCTACTCTTCTCTAGCCTACCAACCATAGCCTAGCCTAACTTAACTCTACTCTACTCTAACCATGCCTAGCCCAACCTAACCTAACTTAACCTAGCATAGCCTTGCCTAGCCTAGCCTAACCTAGCTCTACTCTACTCTGCTCAACTCTCGTCTACTCTGCTCTGCTGTATTATGCTCTACTATGCTCTATTTTACTTTGTTTTGCTATGCTCTACACTACTCTACTATACTCTAGCATAGCCTAGCCTAACCTTGCTCTACTCTACAAAACTATACCCTTATCTACTCTAGCCTAGCTTAGCAAATCCTAGCCTAACCTAACCTTACTCTACTCTACTCTACTCTACTCCAACCTAACCTAGCCTAACACTAGCTCTAACCTACTTTACTCTACTCTACTCTACTCAACTCTGATCTACTATAACCTAACCAAGCCTTGCCTAGCCTAACCTTGCTCTACTCTACTCTACTTTTCTCTGCTCTGCTATGCTTTTCTTTACTTTGCTCTGGTCTACTCAGCTCTATTCTTCTTCGCTCTACTCTCGTCTCCTCTCTTCTCCTCTCCTCTCATGTACTCTACTCTACTCCACTTTGCTATGCTCTGCTCTACTCTATTCTGCTCTCCTCTACTCTACACTACTATACACTACTCTAGCTTAGCCTCACTAAGATTAGCCTATCTTAGCCTAGCCTAACCTAGTTCTACTCTACTTCACTTTACTCTACTCTACTCTACTTGAACCAGTTTACACTACTCTACTTAACTCTAATCTAACATAACATAGCCTCATCTAACCTAGCTCTACTCTAATCTACTCTACTCTACTCTTCTCTAGGTTAGCTTAACCTAACCTAGCTCTACTGTGTTCTACTCTCTTCTACTCTGCTCCACATTACTCTTCTCTACTATAATTTTCTTTGCTCGGCTCGAATCTCCTCTACTATAGTATGCTCTACTCGATTCTAACCAGCTTTAGCTCTACTCTACACTACTCTACTCTACTCTAGCTAAATTAGCGTACCTAAGCTTAGCCTAGCCTAGCCTACCCTAGCTTAGTCTAGCTTCGCCCAACCTAACCTAGCTCTACTCCACTTTACTCTACTTTGCTTTACTCTACTCTACTCTAACCTAGCCTACCCAAACATAGCCTATCCTAGCTCTACTATACTCTACTCTACTCTACTCTACTCCCTTCTACTCTATACTCTGTTCTACTCTACTCTACTCTAGCCTAACCTAGCCTAAACTAGCTCTGCTTTTGTCTACTCTACTCTATTTTGCTTTTATCTAGTCTACTCTACTCTCTTATACTTTGCTTTGCTCTACTCTATTATGCTCTACTATGCACTACTTTACTTTGCTTTTGTCTACTCTATTTTGCTTTGCTCTACTCAGTTTTGCTCTACTTTGCTCTGCTCTACTCTACTCTTCTCTTCTCTTCTCTTCTCTCCCCTTCTCTCCCTTCTCTCCTCTTCTTTCCTCTCCCCTCCTCTCCTCTTCTCTCTTGTACTCTACTCTACTCCATTCTACTCCACTTTACTCAAATCTACTCTAAACTACTCTACTCTACACTACTTTATTCTACTTTACTCTACTCTACTCAAGCTTAGCCTTATCTAGCTCTATTATACTCTACTCTACTTAAGCATAGCCTAGCCTAGCTCAGCTCTACTCTACTGTACTCTCTTCTACTATGCAATACTTTACTCAATGCTACTTCACTCTGCTCTGTTTTATTCTACTCTACTCTATTGTATATTACTCTTATGCTCATCTTTGCTCTACTCTACTCTGCTCTACTTTGCTCACCTTTGCTCTCCTCTACTCTACACTATTCTACTCTACTCTACTCCAAGCCACACTACTCTACTCTACTCTAATCTACTCTGCTCCACTTTACTCTACTCTACTCTACTTTACTCTACTCTAGCCTCGCCTAACTAGACTTGACTCTACTCCACAATACTCCACTTTATTCTACTCTACTCTACTCTACTCTATCTACTCCACTCTAGCCTAGCCTAAGCTACCCTTACGAAGCCTAGCCTTGCCTAGCCTATCTTAACTGAGCCTAGCCTTGCCTATCCTAACCTAGCTCTACTCTACTCTAATCTATTATACTCTACTATACTCTATTCTATTCTACTCTACTCTTCTCTACTCTACTCTAGCCTAGCCTAACCTAGGCTAGCCTTGCCTAGCTTAACCTAGCTATATTCTACTCTACTCTCCTTTACTCTACCATACAATGCTCTACTCTACTCTACTATATTCCACTCTACTCTATGCTACTCTACTCCACTATACTCTACTCTACTTTACTCTACTCTACTTTACACTACTCTAACCTAGTTTAGCCTAGCCTTGCTCAACCTAACCTAGCTTTACTATGCTTTTCTATACTCTACTCTACTCTGCTCAGTTCTACTCTGCACTACTCCACTGTTCTCTTCTCTGCTATGCTCTAATATACTCTGCTCTTCTCGACGTTCATATGCTCTACTCTTCTTCCTTCGGCTCTACTCTACTCAACTATAGCATAGCATAGCCTAACCAAGCATTACTTTATTTTACTATACTCTACTCTACTATACTCTACTATATTCTATTATACTCTACTCTACTCTTCTCTACTCTACACTACTCTACTATACCATACTACACTCTACTCTACCCTACTCTACTCTACTATACTTTACTCTACCCTAACCTAGCCTAGTCTAACCTATTTATACTCTACTCTAGCCTAGCCTAACTTAACTCTATCTTACTTTGTATACTCAACTATGTTCTGTTTTATCTACTATACTCTATTCTGCTCTACCCTGTTGTGCTCTATTTTATATTGCTCTACTATGCTCTACTCTATTCTGCTCTACTCTACTCTACTCTGCTCTATTATACTCTGCTCTAACCTAGCCTAGCCTAGCCTAACCTAACCTAGCTCTACTCTACTCTACTCTACTCTACTCTACTCTATTATACTCTATTTTGCTCTACTATGTTCTGCTCTATTCTACTCTATTTAACTATACTCTTCTTTACTATACTCTACCCTACTCTACTCTTTATTACATTACTCTACTATACTCTAATCTACTCTTGCCATGTATAGCCTTGCCTAGCCCAGCCTAGCCCTACTCTTCTCTACTATGCTCTGCTCCACTCTACTCAACTTAAGCTTAGCCTTGCCTACCATAACCTAGCTAACACTGCCCTACACTACTCTAATCTACTCTACTCCACTCTACTCCACTCTAACTAAGCTTAGCCTAGCCTAGCATAACCTAGCTCTACTCTACTCTACTCTAGCCTAGTCGAGCATAGCGTTGCCTAGCCTAGCCTAACCTAACTCTACTTTATTCTACTCCACTATACACTACTTTACACTACTCCACTCTATTTTACTATACTCTACTCTACTGTACTCTACTCTTCTCTACTCTATTGTACTCTAATCTACTCAACCCTACTCTACTCTATTCTTGTCTACTCTACTAACTTAGCCTATCTTTGCTCTACTCTGCTTTGCACTACTCTTTTTTACTTTACTATCCTCTGCTTTGCTTTACTCTAATCTGCTGTACTCTTCTCAATTTTGCTATTCTTTACTCTGCTTTACTCTGCTCAGCTCCACTCTACTCTACTCTACTTTATTGCACTCTTCTCTACTCCACTCTATTATACTCTACTCTAATGTAGACTAACCTTCCTAGCCTAGCATAGCTTTTCCTAACTTAGGCTAACCAAGCTCTACTATACTCTTCAATACTCTACTATACTCTACTGTGCTCTTTTTTGCTCTGCTCTGCTCTACACTTCTTTGCCCTACTCTCCTCTACTTTAATTTGCTATGCTCCACTCCACTCTACTCTACTCTACTTTAGCCTAGCCTAATCTAGTCTGGCATAACCTTTCTTTACTCTACTCTACTATACTCTACTATACTCTACTCTACTTACCCTACCCTAGCCTAGCTTAACCTAACCTAGCTCTACTTTACTATGCTCTATTATACTCTTCTCTATTATATTATTCTTTACTCTGCTTTACTTTGTTCTACTCTGCTCCACTCTACTCTATCTACTCTTGCCTACCCTAGCCTCATTAAGCCTATCGTAATGTAGCCTAAGCTAAGCTAGCTCTACTCTACTCTACTTTACTATACTCTACTATACTCTACTCTACTTTACTTTACTCTACTCTAACTGAGACTAACTTATCCTAGCCAAGTCCAGCTCTACTCTACTCTAATCCACTCTACTCAACTCTATTCTAGTCTAGCCTAGCCTAACCTAGCTCTGCTCTGCTCTACTCTACTCTACTCTATAATACTTTACCATACTCTACTCTAATCTATTAAACTTTACCCTACTCTACTCTAATCTACTCTACTCTACTCTGCTCAATTCTACTTTACTATACTCTAGCTTAGCCTAACTTATCTTATTTTTGCCAAGCCAAGCAAATACTAGCCTAACTTAGCTCAACTCTACTCTAATCTACTCTACTATAATATAATCTACTCTACACTAACTTAGCCTAACCTAGCCTAGCTTAACAAAACTCTACTCTTCTATACTCTACCCTACTCCACTCTACTCTACTCTACTCTACTCTACTCTACTCCACTCTACTCTAGCTTAGCCTAGCATACTCTAGCCAAGCCTAGCATAGCCTAGCGTAGCATAGCCTAACCTAACATTGCTCTGCACTACTCTTCTCTGCTCTACTCCACTCTAATCTATTTTGCTCTACTATACTCTACTCTACCCTACTCTGCTCTGTCCTACTCTGCTCTAATGTGCTCTACTCTATTCTACTCTATTCTACTCTTCTTTAGCCTAGCCTAGCCTAACGAAACCTAGCTCAACTCTTATCTACTCCACTCTACTCTACTATACTCTACTCTAGCCAAGCTTAACCTAGCTTAGCCTAGCCTAGCCTCACCTTGCACTCTATTCTACTTTACTCTACTCTGCTCTACTCTACTCTATTGTACTTTATTCTATTATACTCTACTCTATTCTACTCTACTGTACTCCACTCCACTTTATATTACTCCACTCTACTCTACTATACTCAAGACTAACCTAGGCTATCCTAGCCTAATCTAGCTCCACTTTACTCTATTCTACTCTACTTTAGCTTAGCCTAACTTAGCCTTACCTAACCTAGCCCTACTCTACTCTACTCAACTCTACTCCGCTCTACTCTACTCTACTCTAATCAAGCCTAGCCTAACTTAGCTCAACTCTACTCTACTTTACTCTACTCTACTCTGCTCTACTCTTATCTACTTTACTTTGCTCTACTCTGCTCTGCTATACTCTTTTCTACTCTATTCTACTCTTCTAAACTCTAGCCTAGTTTAGTTTTGCCTAGCCTAACCCTGCTTAACTTAGCTCTACTCTACTCTTTTCTACTCTACTTTACTGTACTCCACCTAACTCTACTATAGCCAAACCTAGCATAGCTTAGCCCAACAAAACAGAGCTCTATTGTATTCTACTCTACTCTACTCTTCTCAACTTTACTTTTCTCTACTCAATTATACTCTAGCCTACCCAAGCCAATCCTATCCTAGCATACCTTAGGCTAGCCTAACCTCACTCTACACTACTTTACTAAACTCTACCCTACTCTAACTTAGCCTTGCCTAGCCTATCTGAGCCAAGCTCTACTCTACTATACTCTACTCCACTCTATTCTACTCTACTCTAGCCTATCTTAGCCTAGCCTAGCATAACCTAGCTTTACTCTGGTCTTCTTTTCTCTAATCTGCTCTATTCTACTCTGCTTTACTCTACTCTTCTTTGATCTACTCTACTCTACTATAGCCTAGTTTAGCCAAGCCTAACCAAGCCTTTCCTAACCTAGCTCTACTCTACTCTACTCTATTCTACTATGCTCTAGCCTCGTCAAGCCTAACCTAGATCTACTTTTCTCTGTTTTGCTCTGCTTTATTGTACTCTGTTCTGCTCTATTCTACTCCACCCCACTATATTCGTTTATGCTCTACTCAGCTTTGCTATACTCTACTCTACTCTACTCTACACTATTTTACTCAAGCTTAGCCTTTCCTATCCTAACCTTGATCTACACTACTCTGCTCGACTCTAGCCTATCCTAACAAAGTCGAGCCTAGCCTAGCTAAACCTAACCTAACCTAGCTCTACTCTACTATACTCTGCTCTACTATGCCCTAAACTACTCAACTCTGCTTTGCTCTACTCTGCACTGTTATGCTCTGCTCTACTCTACTCTGTATTAGAAAATCCTCGCCCAGCCTAGCCTAGCCTAGCCTAACCTAGCCTAGCCTAGACTAACCTAACTTAGCTCTACACTACTCTACTTTACTCAACTGTAGTCTAGGCTAGCCTTACCTAACCTAGTCTAGCCTAACATAACCTAGCTCTATATTACTCTACTCTACTCTACTATACTATACTCTACTCTACTCTAAACTACACTACTCTACTCTAACCTAGCCTAGCTAAGCCTAACCTTGCTCTACTCTACTTTATTTTTCTCTTCTCTCTCTACTCTACTCTTCTCTAATCTCCTCTACTCTACTCTTCTCTACTCTACTTTCTTCTACTCTGCTCTGCTTTCCTCTAATCTACTATACTCTAGCCTTTTCTGCCCTAACATAATTTAGCATAACTGAGCTCTACTCTATTAAACTCTACTTTACTATACTTTATCCTCACCTAGCCTATCTTACCCTAGCCAAACCTAGCTCTACAGTACTCTACTCTACTCTAACCCAGCTTAATCGAGCCAAGCCTAACCTAGCTATACTCTACTCTGCTCTACTCTAGCCTAGTCAAGCCTTCCCTAGCCTCATCTAGCTTTGCCTAACTTAACTCTACTTAGTTCTGCTCTGCATCACTCTGCTCCGTTGTACTCTACTGAGCTCTACTCTACTCTATTCTATTATACTCTAGCGAAGCTGGCCTAAGCTAGCTCTACTCTACTCTACTCTACTATACTCTACTCTAACATAGCATAGCCTAACCTTGCCAATCTTAGCCTAACCTAGCAAAACCTAGTGCTACTCTACTCTACTCTACTCTACTATACTCTTCTCTACTTTACTCTACTCTAACCTAGCCTAACCAAGTTGTACTATACTGTACTCTACTCTACTCTACTCTCCTCTACTCTCCTCTACTCTACTCTATTCCACTCTAGCCTAACCTAGCCTGACCTAGCCTAGCATAGCCTAGGCTAGCCTAGCATTGGTCTACTCTACTTTACTCTGCTTCAGTCTTCTCTACTCTACTCTACTTTGCTTAACATTTCTCTAATCTATTCTTCTCTACTCTACCTTATTATACTATGCTTTAAAATTCTCTACTCTGCTTTACTCTACTCTCCTCTACTCTACTCTCCTCTATTCTACTCTACTTTACTCTACTCTACTATACTTTCCTCTAACATAACCTAGCCTAGCTTAACTTAACCATGCTCTACTCTACACTACTCTACTCCACTCTAGCCTCGTCTTTCCAAACCGAGCTCTTCTATGCTCTACTTCGCTTTACTCTACTGTGCTTTGCTCTACCATACTTTGCTCTACTTTGCTCTACTCTACTCTACTCTTCTCTACTATACTCTATTAAACTCTAGCCTAGCTTAAACAAACCTAGCTGTATTCTTCTCTACTCTACTCTAGGCTAACTTAGCCTAGTCTAACCTAGCTCTACTCCACTCTACTCTACTTTATTCTACTCTATGCTCCTTTAACCTTGTCGAGCTTAGCATAGCCCAGTATAGTAGAGCCTAACCTCACTCTACTATGCCTTGCTCTACTCTACTATGCTCAACTTTACGTTTCTCTACTCTACTCTACTATTCTGTACTCTACTCTACTCTACTCTACTCATCTCTGGTCTGCTCTGCTCCACTCTACTCAACTTTACTCTAGCCTTGCCTAGCCTAAACTAACCAAGCCTAATCGAGCTCTTCTCTACCCTACTCTTCTCCACACTACTCTACTCTACTCTGCTCTAGCCTAACTTTGCCTAGCCAATCTTAGCCTAGCCTCGCTTAACCTAACTCTACTCTACTCTACACTACTCTACTATATTACACTCTACTCCACTCAAGTCTACTCTACTCTAACCTAGCCTAGCCTTGCCTTTCCTAAGTCTACTCTTCTCTACTCTACTCTAACTTACCCTTGCTTTGCTTAGCCTAGCAAATCCTAGCCTAACTTAGCTCTATTCTACTATGCTTTGCTCTGCTCTACTCCATTCTACTTTACTTTGCTCTTCTTTACTTTGCTCTACTCTACATTGCTATACTCTACTCTACCTTACTCTACTTTATTGTACTCTAGCCTAACCTAGCCTAATCTAGCTCTACTCTACCCTGCTCTAGCCTAACCTAGCCTACCCTAGCCTAGCCTAGCCTTGCCTAACTTATCAAAACCTAACTCTTCACTACTCTACTCTCCTCTATTCTACTCTACTCTACTCTACTCTACTCTACACTACTCTACTCTGCTATACTCTACTCCACTATACTCTACTCTACTCTACTATACTATAACCTAGCCTAACTTAGGCTATCCTAGCTCTACTGTGCTTTACTCTACTCTTCTTTCCTCTACTCTACTTTACTAAGCTCTTCTCTATTCTGCTCTGCTCTACTCTATTTTTTTCTAGTCTGCTCTACTCTACTCTACTCTACTCTATTCTACTGTACTCTAGCCTAGCCTAGTATAACCATGCTCTACTCTACTTTACTTTACTCCGCACTTTACTCTACTATTCTTTAGCCTATCTGAGCCTAGCCTAACATAGCTCTTCTCTACTCTTCTCTACTCTAATCTATTCTACTCTACTCTAACCTAGCCTATCCTCACCTAACCTAGCTCTCTCTACTCTACTCTACTCTACTCCATCCTAGCTTAGCCTAACCTAAGCTAGCCCTTCTATAGCCTATCCTACCTTAGCCAAACCTAACTTTGTTCAGCTTTATTCTACACTACTCTACTCTACTATACTCTATTGTACTCTATTTCATTCTACTCAGCTCTCTTCTGTTCTACTCTACTCTACTCTATTGTATTCTAGCCAAGCCTAACCAAGCTCTACTCAACTCAATTCTACTCAATGTTAGCTTAACCTAAACTAGCTTATCCTATCGTAACCTAGCTTAACCTAGCTCTACTCTAACTATACTCTAATCTTATCTTCTCAGCTCTATTCTACACTACTCTATTCTTCTTTGTTCTACTCTACTAAGCTATATTATTCTCTACTCTACTCTACGAAAATCTACTCCAATCCACTATAGCCTAGCCTATCCTAGCAAAACCTAGCCTAGCCAAGCTCTACTCTACTCTGCTCTACTCTACTCCAACCTAGCCTTGCCTAGCCTACCCTAGACTAGCTTAGCATAGCCTAACCATGCTCTACTCTATTCTGTTAAACTCTACTCTAATCTACTTTACTCTAACCTAACCTTGCCTAGCCTTGCCTAACCTTGCTCTACTCTACCCTACTCTAGCCTAACCTAGCCTTGCCAAGTTGAGCCTAGCCTAGCCTAGCTTACCCTAACCTAACTCTACTCAGCTCTACTTTACTATGCTTTACTCTACCCTGCTTTGCTCAGCTCTACTATGCTCTACTCTACTTTGCTCTATTTTACTCTAGCCTACCCTACCCTAACCTAACCAAGCCCTACTCAACTCAACTCTACCCTACTCTAGCCAAGCATAGCCTAGCCTAACCTAATTCAGCTCTTTTCTACTATACTCTACTCTACTTTACTCTTGCCTATCCTAGCCTAACCTTGCTCTGCTCTTCTCTACCTTTCTCTACTCTGCTCTCTACTTTACTCTTCTCTACTCTACTCTATTCTTCTCTACTATAGTTTTCTCTACTCTACTCCACTCTACTCTACTATAGCCTAGCCTATCCTAGCCTAAAACAAGCACTACTCTACTCAACTCTACTCTAACCTACTCTACTCTGCTATTCTCTACTATAGCCTAGCCTATGTTTGCATAGCCTACCAAGCTTAGCCCAACCTAAACTAGCACTACTCTACTCTACTTTACTCTACAATACTATACTCCACTTTACTCTACTCTACTCTAACCAGGGCTAGCCAAACCTAACCTAGCTCTGCTCTACTCTACTCTACTCTGCTCAACCCTATACTACTTTCCTCTACTATGCTATGCTCTACTCTGCTTCATTCTACTTCATTCCATTGTGTTTTTAAAACACTATTATACTCTACTCTGCTCTACTCTACTCTGCTTTGCTCTACTCTATGCTACTCTAGCCTAGCCTTGTCTAACATTAGCTCATTTCAGCTCAGCTCTGCTCTACTCTAACTTTCTCTGCTCTGATCTACCCTACTTTGCTCTACTCTATGTTACTCTTCTCTACGCAGCCTTGCTCTGCTATACTCATCTCTGCTCTACTCTACTCTACTCTACTTAACTCTACTGTACTCTACTCTATTCCACTCTACTCTATACTACACTGCTCTAGCCTAGCCTAACTTAGCTCTGCTCTACTCTACTCTGATTTTCTCAATCTATTATACTCTACTCTATTCTATTCTACTCTACTTTGCTCTATTCTACTTTGCTTTACTTTACTCTCCTCTATTCTACTCTACTTTACTCTACTTTATTCTACTCTACTTTACTCTGTTTTTCTCTACTCTACTCTAATCTACTCTAGCCTTGTTTAGCCTAGGCTAACCGAGCTCTACTCTACTGTACTTTGCTTTACTCTAGTCTACTCTGCTCTAACCTAGCCTAGCCTTCCTTAGCATAGCCTAGCCTAGCCAAGAATAACTTAGCTCTACTCTACTTTGCTTTACTTTATTCTACTATAATGTACTCTACTCTACTCAACTCTAACATAGCCTAGCCTAGCCTAATCTAACCTAGCTCTACTTTATATTACTTTACTAAACTCTATTCTACTCTACTCTAGCTTAGCCTAGCTTGACCTAGCTTTACACTACTCAACTCTAATTCGCTCTACTATGCTCTGCTCTGCTCATTACTCTACTTTACTCTGCTCTACTCTACTCTTCTCAACATTATTAAACTCTACTCTACTATACTCTAGCATAGACTAGCCTAGCCTAACTAAGTCTAACCTTGCTCTTATCTACTCTACTTTAGCCTAGCCAAGCCTAACGTAGCTCTACTCCAGTCTAGTCTAGTCTACTCTACTCTAGTATGCTTTGTTCTACTCTGCTCTACTCTACTCTGCTCTACTCATCTCTACTATACTAAACTCTATTCTACCTTACTATACTTTATCCTAGCCTAGCCTGACCTTGCTTTACTCTACTCTATTCTACTCTACAATATTATACTCTAGCATAGCCCAGCCTACCAATCCTACACAAACCTAATAGCCTAACATAGCTATACTCTACTATATTATACTCTGCTCTACTCTACTTTATTCTATTCTATTCTACTCTGCTTTAGTCAACTCTACTCTAACAAGGCCTAGCCCAGCTTAGCCTAACTTAGCTTTATCAAACTCTACTCTACTCTAGCCTAGCCTAGCCTGGCTTAACAAGCTCTGCTCTTCTCTATTATGCTATGCTCTACTTTGCTCTGCTCTACTCTACTATGCTCTACTCTGCTCTACTTTACTCTACTCAACTTTGCATTGTTCTACTCTACTCTACTCTACTCTACTCTGCTCTCACTTAGTTTAGACTAACCTAACAAACCTCTACTCTACTCTACTCCGCTCTAGCCTCGCTTAGCCTATCCTAGCTCTACTTGCTCTACTCATTTCTGCTCTGCTCTACTCCACTCAACTCCACTTTGCTCTACTCTACTCTACTCCATTCTATACTAGCCTAGCCTAGCCTATCCTGCCAGCTTAGTCTAACCAAGCCTAGCCTTACTTAACCAAGCTCTACTTTGCTATGCTCTACATTGCTCTGCTCTTCTCTTCTCTACTCTTCTCTACTTATCTCTACTCTACTCCACTGTGCTCTGTATTACTCTACTCTACTTTAACAAAGCCTAGCCTTGCCAACCCTAGCCTAGCATGACCTAGCCTAGCCTTATCTTACCAAACCTAACTTTGCTCTACTCTACTCCACTCTACTCTACTCACTATACTCTAGCCTAGCCTAGCTTAGCCTAGCCTAACTTAGCTCTACTCTACTATACTGTACTCTACTTTACTACATTCTACTCTACTCTACTCTACTCTAACCTAGCCTAGACTAGCTCCACTCTACTCTGCTCTGCTCCACTCAACTATGCTCTACTCTGCTATGCTCAACTCTACTCTACTATACTCTTCTCTACTCTGCTCTGCTCTACTCTTCTCTGCTCCACCCTTCTCTACTATACACTACTCTACCCCACTCTAGCCTTTCCTAACCCATCTTAATTGAGCCCTACTCTACTCTACTCTATTCTATCCTTAGCCTATTCTAGCCTAACCTAGCCTAACCAAGCCCTACATTACTCTACTCTACACTACTCTACTCTATTCTATCCTTGCCTAGTTTACCTTAGCCTACTTTAGCCTAACCAAGCTCTACATTACTCTACTCTATACTACTCTACTCTACTCTACTCTCTTTATTCTACTCTACTATAAACTAACATAGCCTAGCCTAGCCTAACCTAGCTCTACTCTACTCTAGCCTAGCTTAGCTTAGCCTTGACTATCCTCGCCTGGCCTCATCCAGCTTAGCCTACCCTAACTCTTCTCCACTCTACTCTACACTGCTTTGCTCTACTCTACTCTATTCTTCTCAACTCTACTCTACTCTACTATGCTCTAACCTAGCCTAACCTAACCTAGCTCTACTGTACTCTACTCTACGCTATCCCAGCATAGCCTATCCTAGCTTAGACTAGCCAAACCTAGCTCTACTCTACTCTACTCTACTCTAACCTAGCCTAACCTATTGTACTCTAAAATTTTCTATTCTAGTCTTCTCTTCTCTACTCTACTCTAGCCTAGCCTAACTTAGCCTAACATAGCCAAGCCTAGCCTAAACTTGGTCAGCTCTACTCAACTCTACTCTACTCTACTTTACTCTACTCTCCTTTACTCTACTCTACTACAGCCTAACCTTACCTAACCTAGCAAAGCCTAGCCTAGCATAACCAAACCTAGCTCAACTATACGCTACTCTACTCTACTCTAGCCTTGCCTAGCCTAACCTAGCTCTGCTCTACTTTGCTTTTCTCTACTTTGCTCTGCTCTTCTTTGCTCTGATATGCTCTACTCTATTCAGCTCTACTGTACTCTATTCTACTCTACTATACTCTATTAAACTGTAGCCTAGCCTAGCATAGCATTGCCTAACCTTACCTAGCTTTTATCTACTCTACTCTACTTTGCTCTACTCTAACTTAGCCTAGCCTAGCCTAACCTAACCTTGCTTTACTCTACTCTATTATGTTCTATTCAACTCTCTAGCCTAGCCTAACGTAGCTCTGCTCTGGTCTACTTTGGTCTTCTCAACTCTACTCTACTATGCTCTACTATGTTCTTCTCTCCTCCCCTCGCCTCTACTCTCCTCTTCTCTCCTTTCCTCTCTTCTCCTCTCTTATCCTCTACTTTGCTCTACTCTACTCTACTCTACTCTACTCCATTCTTCTCTACTATACCCTACTATACTCCACTATATTCCACTTTACTCTACTCTACTCTACTTTATCCTTGCCTAGCATAGCCTAATCTAGCTCTACTCTATTCTACTCCTCTCTACTCTACTCTACTCTACTCAACTCTACTCTACTCTAGCCTAGCCTCACCTAACTTACCTTATCCTAGCCTAACCTAACCTAGCTCAACTCTACTCTACTCCACTATACTCTACTCTAACCTAGCATACCATGCCTATCTTAACTCTGCTCTACTCTATTCTACTCTACTCTATACTACTCTGACCTGCTATAGTCTACTCTACTCTTCTCTTCTCTACTCTGATTTACTCTGCTCTACTCTTCTCTACCATACTCTAACCTTGCCTAGCCTAGCCTAGCCTGACCTAAACTAGCTCTACACTACATTACTATACTTTTCACTACTACTATAGCATTGCATAGCCGAGCTTAACCTAGCTTAGCTAATCTCTACTCTACTCTAGTCTACTCTACTATGCTCTAGTCTACTCTACTTTTGTTACACCCCATTTTTTCCTAGGCTGATTTTTTTGGCATACATTTTTTTTTTTTTTTACATATAGACAGCTCAGATCGTCCCATACCAACCTGAGTAGCCTACGAAAAACATAGGATATAACACATCATTACACACCTACTTTCCTTAACAATGTGGATCCCATCTCCCGGGTACACCGTCAAATCAGGTTCATGACTCCTGAATTAACAGATGGACTCGCGCAATGTTACTCCTGCTAGACCCAATACTCCTAACCCATACCGATAGGAGAACCGGTCTAATAGAAGTCTGAACCCCCACGGTTAAGTTCCATAGTCATGTAATGACCTCACCATCAAAAATAAAATACATAACATCCTCAGATAAAATATGGCACTCCACACACTATACCACCAAGACAATAAAGTAAAACAGTAAATGGAAACTACATCACATCACAAGAATAAGATCCAAGTCCAACAAATACAATATCATCCAACTGGATACATAAGTCAGAATCACCCTCACATAATACAAGACATAAAAATAACAGTCTCACTGAATACATCCAACAGCAACAATCAACTAACCAGAATGTCTCGGATAATCACAGATCAGATCTCCTCCACTAGCCTATTGATCACGATCCACCTAAAGCTGGGTGGCGTCAAGTCTGCCGAGCCACTGGAAAAATATAGATAAAAAGGAATGAGCTACGCCCAGTAGGAAAGACAGCTAGTAAAAACTCACATGCAAGAGAAGGATAATAGCAAAAGTATAGGAATACAGCATAACAATGTAGGGTGGAAAGGCACTCTCAGTTCCAGACTCCAACCAACCACAGTCACCCCAGTCACAACAAAGTAGCTCTCCTCTGATGCTTCCAGGTAGCATGCCAGCGGGACACGCCCATCTCTGCGCACGCATGGCGCCTAGCACCCGACACCGCAGCGTCTCTCGTCATTCAATCTTCTGGAGACTATAGACAAACCCGTCACATAGATCTCTAGCCAACGTGAGACACCCTGGCTAGCCACGACGAGTCACCCCTGCCGCTGCCACTCTCAGGCGCGCAGGCCTACACTCGTGGACCAGAAGAGGTCGACTCAGCCACCGTCCCAAGAAGTCCTCTCCCAACAATTTCCATAGAAGCCACGCCCCTACAGTCATTGCCAAGCTTTAACTCCAAGATTCGGCAACATGTGTCCAGATACAACAAGGCGCATATCAGTCCACATGTATACTGTGGAAGTTAAGTCTGAACCGCACAGTTACCTACCACAACTACCCTAAAACATCATATAGGGTCTATAGTAGTCCGGTCCAGTATGCCAATCCATGAAATATGCCAACACTGAGTAAACTGACTCAATCCATGCCGTTGCCATCAAAGCAGCACAACTGTCCATTGCTGACTGTTCTAGTAGCATCCATGTACCATACTTCTGTCTGACTGTTTCCAGCTGTACTGTCATCACTGATAACATTTTCCCCAATTCAGGTCATTTTTCTTTACCTACGGATCTCCAGAATTTTTAACATTTCTCATTTCCAAATTTTCTGATTTTTTTTCTTTCTTGAATTTTTCCAAAATATAAATAATCCCTAAAACTCAATTCTCGAATTTTTCCTAAATTCGAAATATCAAATTTTGCATTTTATCCTTTTTCCGAAATTCGGAATAATTACCGAATTTGAAATTTCGCAATTTCTATTATACGCGCCGCACTTCCGTGAACCCGGTTCTCGCTGCCGGTTCGGTCTTCGCGCTGAGCCGAGAACTGCTTCTCACTGAACCGCGCCGAATCCCCTGAACCGGATCTCGCCACCGGTTCGGCCTTCGCGCTGAACCAAACCCCCGCCGGTCGAAGTTATTAATCCGAATTCGGCCGACGCTTAATATATAATCTTAATATAAATATTCTCTTAATAATCCACTAATCCCTAATTAACCCTTAATTCGTCTCCTTCCTTCGTCCGTCGTCTGCGAAACCCTAGCCGCCGCAATCGCCGACCATTCCGTCGATTTTCGGCAACTGCGAACAAGGAGAACATGTTCGTACTATCCTAACATTCCAATGATGTCACTAATTCCTAAGATTAAATCAAAATTCCGTCGAAGGAGTTTCATCCGATCCCTAATTGACAATTTATGAAATTAAACGATTCTAGCATTTGAAAACCACCTTAACATGATTAAGCACATAATCAATTTCAACACATGCTTGGTAAAATTCCCGAATTCGGCGGTATAATTTTCCGAAACCCTAAAACCTAACATGCTAAAATTATAATACTGCAATGCATTTCCGACTTCAAATTTTCAATCACATGCTCAGATAGGCATTAACAAAATATTCCATGCTTTAATTTTGCTAAATAACTAATTTAATTTCTGAATTTCCTACCTTTCTTCTCCGGCGACGGTGGCGACGGTGAAGCTCGCACGCGACCAACCGCTGCTCCTCGCCGAACGAAACCGGTACCAATCGATTCTCCTCGATCACGCGAACCTCCAGGTACAAAAAGCCCCTTGAAAGGCTGCCGGAAAATATCGCCGTCCGCCGCGAACACCTCGTCTCCGGCCGCCGTTCGAAACCCTAAGGGCCGAAACGATTCGGGTTAAATACCCCGCTTAAACCGGTAATAACCCGTTAAGAACACATTAAGCGCCGGTTGACCTTCTAAAATGCCGCTTAACACCCGATCAGCCGGTTAATCTCCACCGCTGATCTCGTCCGTCCGATCCGCTTATCCGCGGCTTATCCGAACGCACGCGCAAACGCACCTCGGCGAACCGCCCCCCGCCTTCGCTGAACCGCTCCGGTCCGGTTCACGTCCGGTAAAAACCAATTTCCGGTTTAATTTAAATGGATTTTCGAATTTCTAAAAATCCAATAAATCAGGGAAAATTACTTAAAAATTCCTCGGTGCTCCGAAAAATCCCCAGAAAATTTCAGAAATTCTAATAGCCTCCAATTGAGCTCCTGGCTCATCCTACTGTCGATCTGAAATCATCCAAGCCAAAAATTAATTTATTAAAGATTCACATAAAAATTTTTACTGGGTATAACAACTTTACTCTATCCTAGTCTAGCCTAGCCTAACCTAGCTTTACTCTACCCTACTCTACTCTACTCTACTTTGCTCTACTCTACTCTACTGTATCCTACTCTAGCATAGCTTAGACTAGCCTAGCCAAAACCTAGCTTAGTCTCTTAACTTAGCTCCACTCTGCTCTGCTCTACTCTATCCTTCTCTTCTCTACTCTACTATGTTATGCTCTACTCTACTCAACTCTTCTCTACTTTGCTCTACACTACTTTACTCTACTATACTCTATTATACTCTAGCTTAGCCTAGCCCAACCTAGCTGTACTCTACTCTACTCTACTCTACTCTAGCCAAACCTAGCCTACCATACCCTAGCCTAGCCTAATTTAGCTATACCTTACTTTACTTTACTCTAATGTACTCTACTAAATTCTACTCTTACTTTACTCTACACTACTACACTCTACTCTATTATACTCTAACCTTGCTTAGCCTAGCCTAACCTAGCTCTACTCTACTCAACTCTACCCTAATTTAGCCTAGCTTAACCTAGCTATACTCCACTTTACTTTTCTTTGCTTGCTCTACTCCACTTTTTTTTGCTCCACTCTACCATGCTTTGCCCTATTCTACTTTGCTCTGCTCTACTCTACTTAGCTATGCTCAGTTCTACTCTACTCTGCTCTTCTTTACTCTACTCCACTCTTCTCTATAATAGCCTAACCTAACCTAGCGTAGTATAGCCTATCCTTGCCAAACCTACCTTAATCTTGCTCTACTCTACTCTACTTTACTATACTCTACTCTACTCTACTCTACTATACTCTACTCTACTCTACCCTACTCTACTCTACTCTAACCTAGCCTTGCTTAGCCTAAGCTAGCTCTACTCTACTCTTCTCTACTTTACGTTACCTGACTCTGCTCTTCTCTGCTCTGCTCTGCTCTACTCTACTCTACTCTGTTTTACTCTACTTTACTCTGCTCAGCTCAGCTCTGCTCTACTCTACTCTGCTTTACTCTGCTCTAATCTACACTATTCAACTCTCCTCTATCCTAGAATAACCTAAATTATCTAAGCTCTACTTTACTCTAGCCTAGCCTAACCCAACCTAACTTAGCCTAACCTAGCTCTACTCTACTCTACTCTTCTCTACTATACTCTACTCTACTCTACATGAACCTAGCCTAGTCTATCTTAGCCCAACCTTGCTCTACCTGACTCTACTCTACTCAAGTCGAGCCTAGCCTTGCCTAGCTTGACCTAGCCTATCCTAGCTGAACCCACATTTTCTTTGCTATGCTTTGCTCTACTCTACTCTACTCTAGTTTTCTCTACTCTTCTCTACTCTGCTCTATTCTACGCTGCTCTTCTCTTCTCTGCTCTGCTCTGATTAGCTCTACTCTGCTTAACTCTCCTTTTCTCTCCTCTACTCTGCTCTATCTACTCTACTCTACTCTATTCTATTATATTCTACTCTAGCATAGTTCAGCCTAACTTAGCCTAGCTCTTCTCTACTCTACTCTACTATGCTCTACTCTACTCTACTCTACTTTTCTCTACTCCACTCTACCATGCTCTACTCTATTCTACTCTGCTCTACTCTACTCTACTCTACCATGCTCTACTCTACTCAACTTTTCTCTACTCCACTCTACTTTACTTTGCTCTACACTATTGTACTCTCTTCTTGCTTAGACTAGCCTAGCTTAACCATGCTCTACCTTACTATAGTCTACTTTACTCTAGCCTAGCCTAACCTAGCTCTACTCTGCTCTACTCATCTCTACTATACTCTACCCTACTCTACTCGAACCTAGCCTAATCTATCTTAGCCTAACCTTGCTCTACCCGACTCTAATCTACTCTAGCCGAGCCTAGCCTATCCTAGCCGAACCTACCTTTTCTCTGTTTTGCTTTTACTATGCTCTACTCTACCTTTCTCTACTCTACTCTGGTCTACTCTACTCTTCTCTGCTTTGCTCTACTTAGCTCTTCTTTGCTTAGCTCTCCTTTGCTTTCCTCTACTCCACTCTCTCTACTCTACTCTACTATATTCTACTCTAGCATAGTTTGGCTTAACTTAGCCTAGCTCTTCTCTACTCTACTCTACTCTACTCTAGCTTAGCCTAGCCTCACTTAACCTAGCTCTACTTTGCTCTAATCTACTCTTCTCTCCTCTCCTTTGCTCTCATCTCCTCCCTTCTCCTCTCCTCTCCTCCACTCTATTCTATTCTACTCCACATTACTCCACTCTACTCTACTTTACTCTTCCTTTCCCTACTTTAACCCAGCCTAGCCGATCCTAGCTCTACTTTACTTCACTCTACTCTAGCCTAGCCTAGACTAATATCACTCTGTTCTATTCTACTCTGTTCTACTCAACTTTGATGTGCTCTAATCGGCTCTACTCTGCTCTGCTCTACTTAATGCTATTCTACTCAGCCTACTTTACTCTACTCTACTCTACTATACTCTAGTCTAGCTTACCCTAACCAAGCCTACCCAAGCCTATCTTAGCTCTATTATACTTTACTCTATACTACTCTACTCTTCTCTACTGTAGCCTAGCCTAAGCTTGCTCTTCTCTGCTCTAATGCACTCTACTTTACTCTAATATGCTCTGCTCTACTATTCTCTTCTCTACTCTACTCTCCTATCCTCTACTCTACTCATCTCTATTCTATTATTGCTTTGCTCAACTCTATTATGCTCTGCTCTGCTCTGCTCTAGTCTACTCTACTCTATTCTTCTTTACTTTACTATAATCTACTATAATCTAGCCTAGCCTAAACTTAGCTTAAACTAAATCTACCTTAGTCTACACTACTCTATTACTCAAACCTAGCCTAGCCTAGCTTAGCCTAGCTTAGCCAAGCCTACCCTAGCCTAACTTAACCTAACCTCGTTTAGCTCTACTCTACTCTACTCTACTCTACTCTACTATACTTTACTTTAGCCTAGCTTTTCCTTGCCTAACCTAGCTCTGCTCTGCTCTACTTTATTCTTCTCGACAATACTCTGCATTACTCAGCTCTGCTCTGCTCTACTATACTCTGCTCTTCTTTACTCAGGTCCACTCTGATCTGCCATGCTCTGCACTACTCTACTATACTCTATTCTACTCTACTCTAACTTAGTTTAGCCATGCTTAGCCTCACTTAGCCTAGCCTAACCTTGCTCAACTCTAATCTACTCTACTCTACTCAAGCATAGCTTAGGCTAGCCTAATCTAGCTCTGCAATACCCTCCTCTCCTCTGTTCTACTCAGCTCTTCTTTACCCTACTATGCTATGCTCTACTCTGCTCTGCTCTACATTGCTCTGTTCTACTCTACTCAGCCTTAATCTACACTACTATACTCTAGCATAGCTTAGCCTAACCTAGCTTCGCTTTATTCTAATCTACTCTATTATATCTACTCAACTTTAGCCTAGCCTTCCTACCCTATCCTATCATTGCCTAGCCTAACTTAACCAAGCTTTACTCCACTTTACTCTACTCTACTCTACTCTACTCTACTCCACTCTACTCTACTTTACTCTACTCTACTCTGCTCTGCTCTAACCTTAACTAACATAGCCAAACCTTGCTCTACTCTACTCTACTCCACTCAACTCTACTCAACTCTAGCCTAGCCTAACCTAGTTCTACTATGCTCTGCTCTCTACTACTTTGCTCTACTCTACTCCACTCTGCATTGCACCACTCTGTTCTACTTCCCTCTACTATGATCGGCTCTACTCTACTCAAGTCCACTCTACTCTTCTCTACTCTACTCTACTTTACTCTAACCAAGCCTAACCTAACATTGCCAAGCTTGTCCTTACCTAGCCTTGCCTAACCTAGCTCTACTCTACTCTACTCTACTCTACTCTATTATACTCTATTCTATCCTACCCTAATCGAGCATAACCTAATCGAGCACTACTCTATTGTACTCTACTTCACTTTAGCTAAGACTAACCTATCCTAGCCAAGCCTTTCCTTACCTAGCCTTGCTTAACCTAGCTCTACTCTACTCTATTATACTCTATTCTATCCTAGCCTAGCTGAGCCTAACCTAGCCTAGCCTAATTGAGATCTACTCCACTCTACTCTACTCTACTCCACTATACTCTACTCACCTCACTCTACTCTACTCTAACATTGCTTAGTCTAGCAAAACCTTGCTCTAATCTACTCTACTCTACTCCACTAAACTTTACTCAACTCTAGCTTAGGCAAGCCTAACTTAACCTAACTCTGCTCTGCTGTACTTTGCTCTACTCTACTCCACTCTACCTCACTATGCTCAATTCTACTTTACTCTACTCCATTCTACTCTGTTCTGCTCTACTCTACTCTACTCTTCTTTAGTATACTCTAATCTACTTTGCTTTACTGTAGCCTAACCTATCCTAGCCTTGCCTTGCCTAGGTCTACTCTACTTTACTAAACTCTACTGCACTTTACTCTACACTACTCTAACCTAGCTTATCCTTTCCTTGCCTTTCCTACCTTAGCCTAATTTATCTGTACTCTACTGTGCTCTACACTACTCTTCTCTCCTCCATTATGCTATGATCTACTCTACTCCACTCTGCTCTGCTTTGCTCTACTCTACTCTACTCTATTCTATTCTACTCTACTTTAGCCTATCCTAGCCAAGCTTAATTGAGCTCCACTCTACTCTACTTTACTCAACTCTCGCCTACCCTACCCTAGCTTACCCTATCTTAGCCTAGCTTAGCCTATCCTAGTTCTACTCTTCTCTACTGTACTCTACTACTCTAACCTAGCCTCACTTAGCTTTGCCTAACCTAGCTCTACTCTACTCTACTCTATCCTAACAAAGAATTGCCTAGCCTACCCTAGCCTAATCTTGCTTTCCTCTACTATGGTCTGTACTGCTCTACTTGACTCTGTGCTGAACTGCTCTGTTTTCCTTTACTCTACTTTACTTTGCTCTACTCTACTCTGCTCTGCTCTGCTATGCTCTGCTCAGCTGAGCTCTACTTTCTCTACTCTCCTCTACCCTACTCTACTCTAATCAATTTTACTTTAACCTAAGCTAGCCTAACCTAGCTTTAGTCTACTCTACACTAGTCTACTACACTCTACTACTCCACTCTATGAAACACTACTCTACTTTTGGCTAACCTAGCCTAGCCTAACCTAAACTAGCTCTACTCCACTCTCCTTTACACTACCTTACATTACTCTGCTCTACTCTATTCTTCTTTATTCTGTACTACTCTACTCTGCTCTTCTCATCTCTTCTCTTCTCAACTATGCTCAACTCTACTCTACTCTACTCCATTCTACTCTGCTCTACTCTGCTCTGCTAAACTTTACTCTATTCTACTCTACTATACTCTAGCCCTTCCTAGCCTAACCTAACTCTACTCTACTCTACTCTACTCTTGCCTAGCCAAACCTAGCTCTACTCTACTCAACTTTGCTCTTTTCTACTTTACTATACTCTACTTTACTCTATACTACTCTACTCTAAGCTACCCTTGCCTAGACTAACCTAGCTCTACCCTACTCGACTCTACTCTACTCTACTCTACCATACTCTACTCTACTTTAGCCTAGCCTAGATTAGCCTAACCTAACTCTACTCTGATCTACTCTACTCTACTCTACTTAGCTTTGCATTTCTTTTCTCTAGTATATTCTACTCTTCTCCACTCTGCTCTGCTCTACCCTACTATCCTCACTTCTCTTCTACTCTTCTCCATTCTACTCAACTCTGCTCTACTCTCCTCTACTCTACTCTACTCATCTCGGCTCTCCTCTATTCTACTCTACACACCTCAACTCTACTCTACTCTCCTCTAGCCTAGCTTAGCCTAGCTGAGCCTAGCCTATCCTATCCTAGCTTAGCCTAGGCTAACTTAGCTCTATTATACTTTACTCTTCTCTACTCTACTCTAGTGTAATTTACTGTACTCTACTATACTCCACTTTAACGTTGCCTAGCCTAACCCAACCTTGATCTTCTCTGCTCTACTCTAGCCTAACATAGGCTAGCAGAGCCTATCCTAACTTAACTCTGCTCTACTCTACACTACTCTGCAACGCTCTCCTCTATTCTGCTCTACTAAGTTATGCTGTACTCTGCTCTACTCTACTCAGTTTGCTCTTCTCTGATCTACTCTACTATACTCTATTCTACTCTACTCTAACCTAGCCTAGCCAAGGCTAACCTACGTCTACTCTATCACACTCTACTTTACTCTATTTTACACTACTATACTATACTTTACTTTACTCTAGCCTAGCCTAGCCTATCTTAACCTAGCTTAGCCTAGCTTAGTTAAGCCTAAACTAATATAAGTCTAATCTACTCTACTCTACTATACTCTAACCTTGCTTAGCCTTAACCTATCCTAACCTAGCTCTACTATACTCTACTCTAATCTACTCTGCCCTACTCTACTATACTCTAGCCTAGCCTAACCTCGCTCTGCTCTGCTCTGCTCTGCTTTGCCCTGCTTTTCTCTACTCAACTCTGCTCTCCTCTACTCTACTTTTCTCTGCTCTAGTGTTCTCTGCTCTACTCTACTCTACTTTGCTCTATCCCACTTTGCTCTACCCTACTCTACTCTACTTTACTCTACTCTACTCTACTTTACTCTATTCTCCTCTCCTATCTTCTCCTCTCCTTATATCTTCTTTCCTCTCCTCTCCTCTACTATACTCAACTCAATTGTACTCTACTAAACTCTATTCTACTTTACTCTACTCTACTCTACTCTATTCTACTCCACTTTACTCTACTTTAATTTACACTAGCTCAGCCTAACCTAGCTTTGCTCTGTTCTACTCTATTCTTCTCTGCTTTGCTCTGCACTACTCTACTCTACTTCACACTTTTTTATTATACTCTACTCTACTCTTCTACTTTGCTCTTCTCTACTATGCTCTGGTCTCCTCTGTTCTCCTATACTAAACTTTATTCTATTCTACTCTACTCCACTTTAATCTACTCAACTCTACTCTACTCTACTCTACTATTCTTTATCTTAGCCAAGCCTAGCCTAGCTTACCCAAGCTCTACCATGCTCTATTCTATTCTACTCTACTCTACTCTACTGTGCTCTACTCTATTCTACTTTAATTAAGCCGAGCCTAACCTACCCTAGCCCAGCCTAACCTCACTCTACTCTATTCTACTCTACTCTAGCATAGCTTTTCTTATCTAGCCTAGCCTATCTTAATATAGCATATGCTAGCCTAACTTATCCTAACCTACTCTAGCTCTACTCTACTCTACTCTACTCAACTCTACTCTACTCTATTTTACTTTACTCTACTCCACTCTAACCTAGCCTAGCCAAGCCTAGCTTAACCTAGCCTAACATTGCCTAACCTAGCATACCCTAGCCTAACATTGCTATACTCTACTCTACTCATCTCTGCTCTACTCTACTCAGTTCTGCTCTACTCTATTGTACACTACTCTAGCCTTACCTAGCCTTACCTAGCCTAACCTAGCATAACTTAGCTCTGCTTTGCTCAAGTTTGCTCTACTATATTCTACTATAATCTACTATACTCTTGCCCAGCATAGCCTACCTTAGCCTGACCTAACCTAGCACTACCCTACTCTGCTCAACTCTATTATACTCTACTCTACTCTACTTTACTATACTCTACTTTACTCTACTCTACTCTACTTTACTCTACTCTACTCTACTCCACTTTAACCAAGCCAAGCCAAGCCTAGCCTAACATAGCTCTACTATACTATACTCTGCTCTACACTACTCTACTCTACTCTTGCCTAGCTTCGCCTAGTCTAGCCCAGCCTAGTTTAGCTTAACCTAACTACACTCCATTGTAGTCTACTCTACTTTTCTATACTCTACTCTACTCTACTTTTTTATTCTCTACTCTACTCTTTTTTACTCTGCTCTATACTTCTCCGCTCTTCTCTGCTCTTCTCTACTCATCTCTGCTCTGCTCTACTCCACTTCACTTCACTATGCTCTACTCTGCTTTACTCTATGCTATACTCTACTATGCTCTGCTCTTCTTTGCTATACTCTACTCATGTCTACTTTGCTTTATACTACTCCACTCTATTCTAGCTTAGCCTACCCTAGCCTAATCTAAGCTAGCCTAACCTAACTCTACTCTATTTTAATATGCCTTACTCTACTCTACTACTCTACTCTAACCTAGCCTAGGCTAGCCTATACCAAACCTAGCAAAACTCAACTCTACTCTAACCTTGCTTGGTGTAGCCTAGCCTAACTTCTATATTCTACTCTAGTCTAGCCAAGCCTTGCATAGCCTAGCCTAGCCTAACCAATCTTTGCTTTACTCTGCTCTCCTCTGCTTTACTCTGCTCTTCTCTACTATGCTCTACTCTACTCTAGCCTAGTTAGCATAGCCTTGCCTAGCCTACCCTAACCAAGCTCGTCTCTACTCTACTCTACTTTTCTCTAACATAGCCTAGCTTAATCTAGTTCTGCTCTGCTCTACTCTACTCTGCTTTGCTCTACTCTTCTCTGCTCAGCTCTACTATTCTCTGCTCTGCTCTACTCTACTCTTGTCTACTTTACTCTACTCTGCTCTATTATGCTCTGCTTTGCTATGCTCTTCCCTACTCTACTCTACTTTACTCTAGCCCAGCCTAACGTAATGTAGTTCTACTCTGCTCTACTCCACTTCACTCTACTTTAGCCTCTCCTAACCTAGCCTACCCTGACCTACCTCTACTCTACCCTGCGCTACTCTACTTTGCTCTACTCTACTTTGTTCTACTCTGCTCTGCTCTACTCTACTCTACATTAGCAAAGCATAGCCTAATCTAGCCTAAAAAATCTAGCTCTACTCTACTCTACTCTACTCAACTCTACCCTGCTCAACTCTTATCCACTTTACTCTACTCTACTCTAACCATGCCTAATCTATCCTAGCTTTGCTTAAACCAAACTCTACTCTACTCTGTAATACTCTACTTGGCCCTGCTCTACTCTACTCTGCTCTGCTTTGCTATGCCCTAATCTATTATTTCCTACTCTGTATTGCTTCTCTCTACTATACTCTACTCTACTTTTCTCTACTCTACTCTACTTGACTCTGCTTTCCTCTATTATACTCCACTCTACTCTGCTCAACCTAGCTCTGCTCTGCTGAACTCTACTCTACTCTACTCCACTCTACTCTAGCCTAGCCTAGCCTAGTCTAAACTAACTTAGCCTAACCTAGCTTTACTATACTCTAATCTACTCTACTATACTCCAGCTAAGCCTAGCCAAATTGAACCGAGCTCTACTCTTGTCTACTCTTCTCTACTCTAACCTAGCCTATGCTAACCAAGCCTAGGCTAGCCTTGCCTAACAAAGATCTACTATACTCCACTCTATTCTATTCTACTCTACTCTACTCTAACTTAACATAGCCTAGTGTAACCTGGCTCTACTCTACTCTACTCTATTCTATTTGACTCTACTCTACTATTTTATTCTTGTCTACTCAAACTTTGCCTAGCCTACCCTAGGCCAGCCTTGCCTATCCCAGCCTAGCCTAACCTTGCTCTACTCTACTCTCCTCTTCTCTACACAGCTCTCCTCTACTCCATTCTACTCTACTCTACTCTACTCTACTTTGCTCTACTCTATTCTACTCTACTCTACTACACTCTACTTTAGCATAGGCTTATCTAGCCTAACCAAACTTAGCTCCACTCTACTCTTATCTACTCTACTCTACTCAACTCTACTCTACTCTATCCTTGCTTAGCTTAACCTTCCTTAACCTAGCCTTGCCTAGCCTACCTTAACCTTGCTCTAATCTATTGTACTCTACTATACTCCATTATACTATACTCTAATCTATTATACTCTACTCTAACATAGCCTAGCCTAACCTAGTTATACTCTACTCTAATTTATTCAACTATACTTCATTCTAGCCTAGCCTAGTCGAACATAGCTCTACTCTGCTCTGCTCCACTCTGCTCTCCTCTATTTTCCTCTACTCTACTCTAATCTGCTTTACCCTACTCTAGCCAGCCTAACTGAGCCTAGCCTAACCTAGCTCTACTCTACTCTACTCTACAATTCTCTACTCTAACTTAACTCTACCCTTCTCTACTCTATTCTACTCTAACCGAGCCTAACCTCTCCTAGCTTCACCTAACCTAGATTTACTATACTCTGCTCTACTCTTCTGAACTCTACTCTACTCTTCTCTGCTCCATTTTACTCTACTCTACTCTACTCTTCTCTGCTTTACTTTACTCTACACTACTCTTTTTTGCTCTACACTGCTCTATTTTGCTCCATGCTACTTTACTCTACTCTACTCTAGCCATGCCAAACCATACATAACCTAGCCTAACTGAGCTTTATTCTACTCTACTCTACTCTAGCCTAGCCTTGCATAGCTTATCTTAGCTCTACTCTACTCTGTTATACTCTGCTCTACTCTACTGTGTCTCTACTCTGCACTACTCTACTCTACGATGCTCTGCTCTATTCTACTCTACTCTCCTCTACTCTACTCCACTCCACTCTCTACTATACTCTACCCTTTACTACTCTAGCCTAGCCTAAGCTACCTCAAGTCTACTCTAGTTTACTCTGCTCTACTCTAACCTAGCCTAGCCTAGCTTAGCCTAGCCTAACCTAACCTAGCATAACCTAGCTCTACTATACTCTACTCTACTCTTCTCTAACCCAACCTAATCCTAGCCTTTTTCTACTCTACTCTACCATAGCCTAGCCTTTCTTAGCATTGCCTAACCTAGCTCTACTCTACTATGCTATGCTCTACTCTACTTTGCTCTACTCTGCTCTACTCTACTCCACTCTATCCTACTCTACTATACTCTACCTTACACTACTTGAGCCTAGCCTTACCCTAACTAGCTCTACTCTACTTTACTATACTCTAATCTCCTCTACTCTACTCCACTCTACTCTACTCTACTATAGCCTAGCCTAACCAACCTCAACTCGAATTTCCATTACAATACTCTACTATACTCTACTCTACTCTATTATACCATACCCTACTCGACTCTTCTCAAACCTAGCATCGACTAGCCTATCCTAACCCGCTTTATTCTACTCTACTGTACTCTAATATACTTTACTCCAACATAGCCTAGCCTAGCCTAACCTAAACAAACCTAGCTCTAATCTACTCTACTTTGCTCTACTCTGCTCGACTCAACTTTGCTCTGCTCTTCTCTGCTTTTTTATGCTTTACTCTACTCTACTCTACCCTACTCAAGCCTAGCCTAGGCTAGCCTAACCCAACCTTACTCTACTTTTTCTCTACTCCACTTTACTCGACTCTACTCTACTCTATTCGAACCTAGCCTAACCTAGCTTAGCTTAGCCTAGCCCAGCCTAACCTAGCTCTACTCTACTCTACTCTACTCTAAACAAACTTAGCCTAGCTTAGCCTTGCCTTACTTAGCCTAACCTAAAACAACTCTACTCTGCTCTATTCTACTCTCCTCTGCTCTACTCTACTCTACTCTACTCTTCTCTGATTTGCACTATCTCGTCTCTACTCTACTCTGCTTCGCTTAACTCTTCTTTGCTCTGCTCTCCTCTACTCTTCTCTACTCCACTCTACTCTACTATACTCTTCTATACTCTACTATAATTTATTATACTCAACTCTAGCTTAGCCCTACCTAGCCTAGCCTTGCCTAACCTTACTCTAATTTAACCTAACCTTACTTAGCCCTGACTAACCTAGCTCTACTCTAGTCTTGCTTTGCCTAGCTTAGCCTAGCCTCACCTAGCCAAGCATAACCTAGCTTTGCTCATCTCAGCTCTGCTCTTTTTTGCTCTACTTTGCTCTTCTTTGCTTTGCTCGGTTATGCTCTACTCCACTCTATCGTACTCTACTCAACTCTACACTATTATACTCTAGCCAAGCCTAGCTTAACCAAGCTCTACTCTACTTTACTCTGCTATACTCTACTCTACTCTTGCCTAGCCTAGACTAGCCTAGCCAAACCTAGCCAAGCCAAGCCTAGCTTCGCTTAACCTAGCTATACTCAACTCTATTCTACTCTATTCTACTTAATTCTACTCATCTCTACCTACTCTTCTTTAAGCCTAACTTAGCCAAGCCTAACCTAACTCTTATCTACATTACTCTAGCCTAGCTTAACCCAACTTAGTCTAGCTTAACCTAGCTCTGCTCAGCTTTGCTCTGCTCTACTCTGCTCTGCTCAACTTAGTCTAGCTTAACCTAACTTTTTTTTTTTTTTTTTTTTTTTTTAATATAAGGATTGTATTTTATTGCTAATAAGAGTGATTACAAGAGACCCAGTGTCCGAAGATGGAGGCTTTCAGTAACAAGCAGTTTCTTGGAATTGAAGCAGTACAAAGAAGCTAAGAATTGTTGAGTTTCCCACTGCAATTTACCCGGCGTAGTGAGCCGATCTGAGTAGAGAGCCGCATTCCTAGCTTTCCAGGCTGACCAGCATACTATTCCTGGAATTGAGAAGGCGAGAGAATTTATGGAGGCTTTATGAGACCACCAGCACTGGATTTGATCGAAGAGATTGGACTGGTAGGGAACCCCCAGGAGCCGACCAAACCACTTCCAGGTAGGGTTGATGATGGGGCATTGCCAAAAGATATGATCCAGCGTGTCCCATTCTGGACAGAACGGGCACTTAGAGGCAAGGATAGGTTAGGCTAGGCAAAATTAGAGTAGAGTAGAGTAAAGAAGAGTAGAGTTTAGTAGAGTAGAAGAGAGTAAAGTGTTGCAAAGTTAGGCAAGGCTAAGATAGAGTACAGTAGCTCTACTATGCTCTACTCTACTCTGCTCTACTCTACCATAGCTTAGCTAGCTAGCTTAGCCTTCCCTAACAAAGCTCTACTCTACTCTAACATGCTTTACTCTAATCTACTTAGCTCTACTCTACTCTACTCTATCCTAGCCAAGCCTAGCCTTGCTTTCTTAGCTTAGCCAAGCCTAACATAGCTCTATTATGCTCCATTTTGCTCTACTCTACTCTACTCTGATCCACTCTACTATGCTCTACTCTACTCTACTCTACTCTACTCTTCTCTACTCTACTCTACTCTATTTTAGCCTAGCCTTGCTTAGCCTAACCTAGCCTAATCTGACTTAGCTTTACTCTACTCTACTCTACTCTGCTCTACTCTACTCTACTCTATTCTACTCTAGCTTAGCCTAGCCTACATTACCTAGCCTAGCTTAACCAAACCTAGCTCTACTCTATTCCACTCTACCCTACTTTACTTTACTTTACTATACTCTACTCTACACTACTCCACTCTACTCTAGCCTACCTTAGCTTAGCCTAGCTACCATAGCCTATCCTAACTTAGCCTAGCCTAGCATAACATAGCTCTACTCTTGTTTACTCTACTATATCCTACCCTAACATAACCTAGCCTATCCTATTCTAATTTAACTCTACTCCACTGAACTTTACTCCATTATAATACTACTTTGCTCTACTCAAGCCTAGCATTGCCTAACCCTCATTACTCTGGTTTGCTCTACTATGCTCTGTTCTACTATGCTCAACTCTGCTATACTCTACTCTACTCTACTTTCCTCTACTCTACTCTACTCTACTCTTCACTACTCCACTCTACTATACTATACTCTAGCCTAACCTAGCTCTCTTATACTCTACTCTGCTCTACTCTATTCTACTCTAGCCTAGCTTAGCCTAGCATAAGCTAATTCTGCTCTACTCTGCTTTACTCTGCTCTACTCTACTCTATTCTATCCTACTTTTCTTTACTCTCATCTACTCTCTTCTACTCTATTATGCTCTTCCTTTCTTATCTTTGGTTTGCTCTGCTTGGCCCTTTTTTGCTCTACTCTGCTCTACTCTGCTCTACTCTACTCCACTCTAATCTACTCTGCTTTGCTCTTTTATGCTCTTCTTAGCTCTACTATGCTCTCTGTCCTCTCTTCTCCTCTCATTATTCGTCCTCTACTCTACTCTACTCTACTTTACTCAACTCTTCTCTTCTCTACTCCTCTCTAATCTACTCTACTCTATTATACTCTACTTTACTTTATTTTACTCTAGCCTAGCCTAGCCAAGCCTAACCTAATCTTACTATACTCTACTTCACTCTACTATATTATACTCCTCTCTAGCCTAACCTAGCCCAACCTACCCTTGCCTACCATAGTCTAATCTAGCTCTACTCTTCTCTATTATCTTCTACTCTACTCTACTATAGCCTTGCATAGCCTACCCTAGCCTAACCTAGCTCTGGTCTGCTCTACTCTACTATACTGTACTCTACTTTACTATATTCTACACAATTATACTATATTATACTCCACTCTACTCTACGATACTCTACTCTATTGTACTCTAGCTAGGCCTAGCCTTGCCAAACCTAGCCTAACCTAACTCTACACTACTCTACTCTACTCTACTCTAGCCTTGCCTATCATAGCCTAGTCTTGCCTTGTCTAACTTAACCTAACCTAGCTCTACTCTATTATACTATACTCTACTCTACTATACTCTAGTTTACTCTACTCTAGCCTAGCCTAGCCATGCATAGCTTACCCTAGCCTACCTTAGCCTAGCCTAGCCTAGCCTAACTTAGCTATACTCTACTCAACTCTACTTTTCTATAGTTTACTCTACTATAACCTAACCTTTCCTAGCTTGAATTAGCTATACTTTACTCCACTCTACTCTACTCTATTCTATTCTAACATTGTAAGCCTAGCCAATAATAGCCTAGCCGAGCCTAGCCTATCCTAACCTAGTTCTTTTCTACTCTTCTTTACTCCACTCTACTATACTATACTCTACTCTACTTTAATTTAACCTAGCCTAGCATAGCCCAACTTAGCCCAGCCTAACCAAGTCTAACTTTGCTCTACTCCACTCAGCTCAGCTATGCTCTACTCTGTTATGCTTTGCCCTACTCTGCTTTACTCTACTTTGCTTTGCTCTACTCTACTCTTCTTCTCTCTACTATACTCTACTTTACTCTAGCCTAGCCTAGCCTAACTTAACCTAGCTCTACTTTACTCTACTATACTCTACACTTCTCTACTCCAGCTTAGCTTAGCCTAACCTAGTGGAGCCGAGCCTAGCCTCGCATAGCTTAGCCCAGCCAAACCCAGCTCTACTTTACTCTAGTCTATTCTACTTTACTCTAAACTAGCCTAGCCTTTTCTAACCTCGCTCTATTCTACTCTACTCTCCTTTTCACTACTCTACTCTACTTTAGCCTGGCTTAGCCTAACTTAGCCTAACATAGCTCTACTTTACTTTGTTCTGCTCTACTTTACTCTGCTTTTTTCTTCTCTCTCTATTATTCTCTACTCTTCTTTGCTCTGCTCTGCTCTGTATTGCTCTCCTCTGCTCTGCTCTACTCTAATATACCCTACTTTACTTTATTCTACTCTACTCTAACCTAGACCTAACCTTACCTTACATAGCCTAACCTAGCTCTACTCTACTCTACTCTCCTACTTTAGATTAGGATAGCCTAGCCTAACCTAACCTAGCTCATCTCTACTCTACTCTACTCTACTCGATTCTACTCTGGCCTAGCCAACACTAGTATAGCCTAACCTCCTTTCCTAACCTTGTTCTACTCTATTGTACTCTACTCTACTCTAGTATGCTATGCTCTGTTCTTCTCTACTTTGGTCTACTCTGCTCTACTCTACTCTTCTCTACTCAACTTTGCTCTGCTCTACTCTATTATATTATACTCCACTCTACTCTACTCTAGTGTAGCAAAGCCCAACCAAGTCTAACCTAACCTAGCCTACCTATACTCTATTATACTCTACTCTATTACTTTACTCCAGGCAAGTCTAGCTTAACCAAGCCTAACCTAAGCTAGCTTAGCTCTACTTTACTCTATTCTACTCTACTCTAGCCTAGCTTAGCCTTGCCTAACCTAGCTCTACTCTATTTTGCTCTATACTGCTTCACTCTACTCTGCTTTTCTTTATTTAGTTTTACCCTTCTCTGCTCCACTTTGCTTTGATCTACTCTGCTCTACTCTTAGCTACTTTCCTCTCCTCTCCTCTACTCTCCTCTACTCTCCTTTCCTCTCCTCTCCTCTATTTTACTCTACTCTACTCTACTCTACTCTACTCTACTCTAGTCCACTCCACTCAACTCTACTCTACTCTAGCCTTGCCTAGCTTGAACTTGCTCTACTCTACTAGACTCTAATCTAGCCAAGCCTAACCTCGATCTATTGTACTCTGCTCCGCCTTGCTTTACTCTACTCTACACTATTCTACTCTGTGCTGCTCTACTCTATTATGCTCTACTCTACTCTTGTTTGCTCTACTCTAGTCTACTCTACTCTACTCTACTCTGGCTTAGTTTAGCCTAGTCTAGTATAGCCAAGGCTAAACTAGCTCTACTTTACTCTACTCTACTCAAGCCTAGCCTAGCCTGACCTACCCTAGCCTAGCCTACCCTAGCCTAATCTAGTTCTATTATACTTTACTCTACACTACCCAACTCTAATCAACTCCACTTTACTCTAACCTATCCTAACCTTTCTCCACTCTACTCTATTCTACTCTACTTTACTCTACTCTACTCTAGGATAGCCTCGTCTAGCCTATCCTAACATAACTTTTTTTTACTTTACTCTACTCTACTATACTCTGCTAGGATTTTTTATTCTCTGCATTGCTCTCCTCTGCTCTGCTCTACTGTACTCTATTCTACATTACTATACTCTACTCTTCTTTACTTTGCTCTACTCTGCTCAACTCAACTCCACTATACTCAACTCTACTTTACTTTATTCTACTTTACTCTAGCCTAGCTAATCTTAGCCTAGCCTATCGTAGCTCTACTCTACCCTACTCTCTTACTCTTGCTTAACTTAGACCAACCTAGCCTAGCCTAGTCGAACCTAACCTAGCTCAGCTCTATTATACTATACTCTACTCTACTTTACTCTACTCTATTCTACTCTAGCTTAACCTATCCTAGCTTAACCTTACCTAACCTGGCTCTACTATGCTCTGCTCTGTTTTGTCTTAATCTGCTATGCTCTACTCTACTCTACTCAGCTTTTCTTTGCTCTGTTCTACTCTGCTCTACTCTACTATGCCTAACTCTAGTATACTCTACTCTCCTCTGCTCTACTCAACTCTAGCCTAACCTAAACTAGCCTAACCTAGCTTTACTCTACTATAATCTGCTCTATTACTCTACTCTTGCCTAGCCCAACCTAGCCTTGTCTAACCTAACCTAACTCAGATCTGCTCTACTCTACTTTACTCTACTCTAGCCTGGCGTAGCATAGCCTAGCCTCACCTAACATAGCTCTACTCTACTCCACTTTTCTCTGCTCTGTCGTACTCTACTCTGCACTACTCCACTCTGTTCTTCTTTGCTCTATGTTGCTCTACTCTACTCTACTCTACTTTGCTCTACTTTGCTTTACTCTACTCTACTTTACTTTATTATATAATATTAAACTCTACTATACTCTACTCTACACTACATTATTGTGCTCTACTCTACTCTGCTCTGCTCTTCTCTACTTTGCTTTGCTCTTGTCTGCTCTTCTCAACTCTACTATACTTTGCTCTAACCTAACCAAGCTTAGCCTAGCTTAATTGAGGTCTATTCTACTCTACTCTACTCTACTCCTACCCAACCTTACCTATTCTACACTAAACTTGTCTACCCTTGCCTAACATAGCTCTATTATACATTACTCTACACTACTCTAATCTAGCCTTGTTTAACCTAGCTCTATCCTACTGTGCTCCACTCTACTTTGCTTTGCTTTTCTCTTCTCTACTCTACTATCCTAACATCTTCTCTATTCTACTTTGCTCTACTCTACACTTCTCTACTCTGGTGTGCTCTACTCTATACTACTCAGCTAAGCTCTACCCTACTCTACTATGCTCTATCCTGCTATACTCAACTCTGCTCTACTATACTTTGCTCTAGCCTAGCCTAGCTTAACCTCACCTAGCCTAGCCTAAACTAGCTCAACATTACTTTGCTCTAATCTACTTTACTACTCCAGTATATCCTATCCTAGCTTAGCTTAGCCTAGTCTATCATAGCCTATCAAAACCTAACCTAGCTTAACTCTACTCTACTCTACTCTAGCCTAGCCTAGCCAAACTAAGCTCTACTCTTCTTTGCGCTGCTCTACTCGTCTCTAGTTTGCTCTACTCTACTCTACTTTTCTCTGCTTTACTCTTCACTAATCATCTCCACTCTACTCTACTCTACACTACTTTAATCTACTCTACTCTAGTCTACTCTCATCTTGTTTAGCCTAATCTAGTAAAGAATAACCTAGCTATACTCTATTCACCTCTACTCTACTTTACTTTACTCAAGCCTAGCCTAACTTAGCTTAGTCTAGCCTAACCTTGCTCTACTCCACCCTGCTCTTCTCTCCTCTACTATGGTATGCTCTATTTTGCTCTACTCTTCTTTACTTTGCTCTGCTCTACTCTACTATACTCTACTCTACTATAATTAAGCAAGCCTAGCCAAACCTAGCTCTACTTTACTCTACTCAACTCAACTCTACTCTACTCCACTCTACTCTTGCCTAGCCTTGCCTACCCTATCCTAACCTAGCCAAGCCAATCCTAACTAACATTACTCTACTTTACAAATCTCTACTCTACCCTACTCTATTATACTCTACTATACTCTTTTCTACTCTACTTCGCTCTACTATACTCCACTTTAACCAAGCCAAACCTAACATAACCTAGCCAAACCTAGCTCCACTCTACTCTACCCTACTCAATTCTACTCAACTTTAGCCTAGCCTAACATAGCTTTGCTCTACTCTACTCTATTCTACTCAACTGAACTAAACTCTACACTACTCCACTATACTTGCTTCACTCTGTTCTACTATGATCTGCTCTGTTCTGCTCTACTCTGCTCTACTCTACTATATTGTACTCTACTCTACTCTACTTTACTTTACTATGGCCTAACCTAGCCTAGCTTTGTTCCACCCTACTCCACTCCATTATACTATACTCTACTCAACTTTACTCTACTCTACTCCACTTAAGCCTTGCCTAGCCAAGCCTAGCTTAGCCATGCAAAACCTAGCTCTGCTTTACTATAGTCTACTCTGCACTAATGTAATATACTCTACTCTATTCTTTCCAAGCCTAACCTATCCTAACCTAGCTTAGCCTAACTTAGCCTAACCTAACCTAGCTCTACTCTACTCTACTCAACTCTACTCAACTCTACTCTACTTTACTCTATTCTACTCTACTCCACTCTTTTATACTCTAACTTAGCAAAGCCTAGCCTAGTAAATCCTAGCTCTAAACTATTATACTCTACACTACTCAGCTCTACTCTAAACTACTCTACTCTACACTAGCATAGCCTAGCCTAACTTAGCTCTGCTATACTTTTCCCTTCTCTATCCTTCTCTACTCTACTCAAATATACTTTTTTTTAATCTCTACTTTGCATTACTCTATTCTTCTCTGCTCTACACTACTCTATTCATCTTTACTCTACTCTACTCTACTGTGCACTCCTTTTCTCTGCTCTTCTCTACTTTACTCTACTCTTCTCCACTCTACTATAACCTTGCTTTGCCTAACCTAGCCTAACCTAGCTCTACTCTACTATACTTTATTGTACTCTACTACTCTACTTTAGCCTTGCCTAGGCAAGTAAAACCAAACCTAGCTTAGCTCAACTCTACTCTGCTCTACTCTATCGTACCCTTCTCTGCTCTGCTTTGTTCTACTTTGCTCTACTCTACCCTACTATGCTCTACTCTACTCGACTCTTACCTTATTTAGCTTAACTTTACCTAGCCTAGCCTAACCAAGCTAAACTTTTCTTTACTCTACTCTACTCTAATCTTGCCCAGCCTAGCTAACCTAGCTCTACTCTGCTCTACTCTTCTTTGGAAAGCTCTGCTCTACAAGACTCTACACTACTCTACTCTACTCTGCTCTGCTATGCTCTACTCTACTTTACTCTAGCCTAGCCTAACCTAACCTAGCTCTACTCCATTCTACTCTACTCTGCTCTACTGTACTTGACTCTAGCCTAGCCTAGCCTATCATAACCTCACTTATACTAACCTAACTCTGCTATGCTATGCTATACTCTAAATTGTTCTACTCTGCTCGGCACTACTCTGTTCTGCTCTGCTTTACTCCACTCTAAATTAGCCAAGTCAAGCCTACCATAACTTAACCTAACTTAGGTCTAATCTACTCTACTCTACTATACTATACTCTACTCATACTAGCCTAGCCAAGCCTAGCCTAGCTTAACCTAGCTCTACTTTACTCTACCATACTCTTTTATACTCTACTCTACTCTAACCTAGCCTAACTTAACCTTGCTTAAGCTAACCTAACCCTACTCTGCTCTGCTTTACTTTGCTTAGCTCTGCTCTACTTTACTCTGCTCTGCTTTACTTTGCCCTTCTCTATCTTGCTCTATTATGTTCTACTCTAATATTCTCTAGCCTAGCCTACCTTAGCCGAACCAACCTCTACTCTACTCTACTCTACTCTACTCTACTATAATCTACTCTAGCCTAGCCTTGCCTGTCTTATGCTAGCCAAGCATAGCTTTGCCTAGCCAAACCTAGCTCTACTCTACTACACTCTACTCTACTCTACTATACTCTATTCTAAGCTAGCCTAGCCTAACCTAACCCAACTCTACTGTACTCTACTCTACTCTACTCTATTATGGTCTATTCTATTCTACTCTACTCTAACTTAGGCTAGCTTAGCCTCTCCTAACTTAGCTCTCCTCTTCTTTACTCTACTCTAACCTATCCTAGCCTAACCCAACCTTGTCTATCCCAGCTTAGCTTAGCTTTGCTCTACTCGGCTCTACACTTTATTGCTCTGCTCTACTTTCTCTACTCTGCTCTACTCTGCTCTACACTGTTTTACTCTACTCTACCCAACTCTACTCTACTCTACTCTAGCATAGCCTTATCTAACCTAACATAACTAACTCCACCCCACTCTACTCTACTTTACTCTTCTCTACTCTACTCTACTCTGCTCTACTCTAGCCAAGACTTTCAAAACCTAGCGAAGCCTAGCCTTGTCTAATAATGCTTTACTAATCCTTAATCCGTAATCCCTTTACTCTACTCTACTATAGTCTACTAAACTCTACTCTAGTCTACTCTAACCTTAGCAAGCTTAGCCTAGCTTAACTTAACTCTAATTTACTCGACTCAACTCTAGCCTAGCTTAGCTTAACCTAGCTCTCTACTCTACTATGCTCTACTCTGCTCTGCTCTACTCTACTCTACTCTGCTCTATTCTACTCTACTCTAGCCTAGCCTAACCTAACCTAGCTCTACTCTACTCTACTCTACTCAGCCTAGCCTATTCTAGCTTTGTGTATCCTAGCTTATCCTAACCTAACCTTACTACATTTTTCTCTAACCTAGGCTCTACTCTACTCCATTATACTCTACTCAAATTTATTCTTCTCTATACTACTCTATTTAATAATACTTTAGCCTAGCCTTTACCCTACTCGACTCTACTCAACTATATTCTACTTTACTCTACTCTAATCAACATTACTCAATTTTACTTTACTCTAAACTAACATATCCTTTCCTAACCAAGCTCTACTCTACTCTACTCTAGCCTAGCATAATCTAGCCTACTTGACTCTGCTATAATCTACATTGGTCCACTCTACTCTTCCTTACTATTCTCTATTCTACTCTGTTCTGTTCTACTCTACTCTACTCTAGCCTAGTTTAGCCTAGCCTAACCTTGATCTACTCTACTTTACTCAACTCTACTACACTCTACTCTAATCTATTCTATGTCTACTCTAGCCTTGCATAAGCCTACCTTAGCCTAGCCTAACTTAGCTTAGCCCAACCTAACCTATCTTTACTTTACTCTACTCTACTCCACTCTGCTATACTCTCCTCTACTTTGCACAACTCTACTGTAATCTAACTAGCCTAGCCTAAACTAGCTATTTTATACTCTACTATACTCTACTCCAACTTATTATACTCTACTCTATTCTAGCATAACCTAGCTTAGCCTAGTCGAGCCTAACCTTGCTCTACTCTACTCAACTCTACTTTCCTTTGCTCTGCTCTACTATTCTTTACTCTACTAAGTTATACTCTACTCTGCTTTACTCTACACTGCTTTGCTCTGCTCTACTCTATTCAGCTCTACTCTTATCTTCTCTCCTCGCCTCTACTCTGCTCTTTTCTACTCTACTCTTCTCTACTTTACTCTACTCTACTATAGGCTAGCCTAATCTAGCCTTGCTTAATCTTGCTCTACTCTACTCTACTCTACTCTACTCTATTATACTATACTATACTCTATTATACTCTACTCTATCTTACTCTCCGCTAACCTAGCCTAACCCAACCTAACTTAGCCAAACCTAGCTTTACTCGTCTCTTCTCTGCTCCACTTTGCTCTACTTTTCTCTGCTCTATTTTGCTCTACTCTATTCTACTCTACTCTGGTCTCACATAGCTAAGCCTAGCTTAGCCTACAATAATTGAGCTCTACTTTACTCTAGTCTGCTCCACTCTCCTCTACCATACTATACTCTACTCTACTATACTCTAACCTAACCTAGCTTATCCTAACCTAGCTTATCCTAACCTAGCTCTACTCAACTCTACTCTATTCTACTTTACTCTACTCTACTCTTCTCTACTCTATTATGCTCTACTATAACCTACCCTAGCCTAGCCTACCCTAACCAAGTTTATCCTTGCTTAAACTAGCTTTTCTTTTCTCTACTCTACTCTTCACTACTATACTCTTCTCTATTCTACTCATCTTTGCTCTGCTCTGTTCTATTCTTCTCTACTTTACTCTGCTCTGCTCCCCTATCCTCTCTTATCCTCTCCTCTACTTTACTCTCTTCTCCTCTAATCTGCTCTAGTCCACTCTACTCTACTTTACTCTAATATACTTTACTCTACTTTACTCTATTCTACTCTACTCTACTCTACACTGCTCAACTCTAGCGAAGTCTAACCTAGCCTTGCCTAGCCTACCCTAGCCTCGCCTAGCCTAGCCTTGCCTCGCTACACATTACTCTACTATAATCTACTCTACACTACTCTACTCTACTTTATTCTACTCTATCTTATTCTAGCCTATCCTAGCCTAGCATAACCTATCTCAGCTCTACTCTACTCTGCTCTACTCTACTCTACACTACTCTCTTTTTCTTGCTCTATTTTTCTTTAATTTGCACAGCTACCCGTTCCTCTCCTCTACTCTACTGTACTCTACTCTACCCTTCTCTACTCTACTCTACTCTACTTTACTCTGGCCTAGCCTACCTTAGCCTAAGCAAACTCTACTCTACTCTACTCTATTCAACTCTACTTTGCTCTACTCTCCTCTACCCTACTCAACCCTACTCTAGCTTAGCCTCGCCTGTGCTAGCCTAACCTAAACTAGCTCTACTTTACTATACTATACTCCACTCTATTGTACTTTACTCTACTCTATTATCTTCTACTACACAAAAACCTAGCTTAGCCTTGCTTAACAAAGCCTTACTATACTCTACTCAGCTTTACTATACTCTACTCTGGCCTAGCCTTACCTAGGCTTGCCTAGCCTTGCCTAACCTAAGCTTGCTTTACTCTACTCTGCTCTATTATACTATGATCTATTCTACACTATTCTACACTGCTCTGCTCTTCTCTACTCTTCACTGCTCTTCTCTTCTCTACTCCACTATGCTTTGCTCTGTACTCTAGCCTCCCATAGCCTAGATTAGCCTAACATAGCTCTACTCTACTCTATTCTAGACTAACCTAGCCTAGCCTAGCTTAACCTAGCCTAGCCTAGCTTAACCTAGCCTAGCCTAGCCTTGCCTTGCTTTGCCTAGCTTAACCTAGCTCTACTCTACTCTACTTTACTCTACTCTACTCTACTCTACTCTACTCTACTCTAACCTAGCCTTTCTTAACCTAACCTAATCTGGCCTAGCTTAGCTTTTCCTAGCCTAGCCTAGCATAACTTTGCTCTACTCTACTCTGCTCTGCATTGTTCTACTCAACTCTACTCTACTTTACTCTAGCCTAGCCTCGCTAAGCCTAGCCAAGCCTTGCCTAACCTAGCTCTACTCTACTCTACCCTACACTACTCTACTCTACTATACTCTACTCTAGCATAGTCTGGCCTACCCTAACCTTTCCTAGCTTAGCTTAGCTTAGCCTAACCAAACTTAGTTCTGCTCTACTCTACTCAACTTTACTCTACTCTACTCTACTATACTCTACTCTACCTTACTTTAACTAGCATTGCTAAGCCTAGCCTAACCTAGCTCTACTCTATTCTATTGTACTCTGCTCCACTCTGCTATACTCTAATCTACTCTACTTTTCTCAACTCTTTGCTGCTTTACTCTACTCTACTCTTCTCTACTCTGTTATACTAACTCTAGGGCTACTATACTATACTTTACTCTAGTTTACTATACTCTACTCTACTCTACTCTACTATATTTCCCTCTACTCTACACTACTCTACTTAAAATAGCATAGCCTTTCACAGCATAGCTTAAACTAGCCCTATTCTATTCTACTCTCTCTACTCTACTCTACTCTACTCTCTTCTGCTCTACTCTACTCTTCTCTATACTACTCGACTCTGCTCTATAATGCTCTACTTTTCTCTGCTCTGCTCCGTGCTGCTCTACTCTACTCTTATCTTCTTTACTCTACTCTACTCTAGCCAAGCCTAACCTAAACAAGATCTACTCTACTCAACTATACTCCACACCAGCCTAGCCTAACCTAACATAGCCTATCCTTGAATAGCCTAGCTTAGCCTAACCTTGTTCAACTCCACTCTACTTTACTATACTCTACTATACTCTGCTCTACTCTACTATACTATACTCTAGCCTAACCTAGCTTAGCCTTGCCTAGTTTTTCCTAGCTTAACAAAGCTCTACTCTACTCTATTCTACTATACTCTATATTACTCTACTCTACTCTCTTCTACTCTACTCTACATTACTCTACTCTACTCTCTTCTACTCTATCCTATCCTACCCTAGCCTTGCCTTGCGTAACATAGCTCAGCTCAACTCTACTCTGCTCTGCTCTGCTCTACTCTACTCTGTTTAGCTCTACTCTGCTCTGCTCTTCTCTGCTCTACTCTACTCTACTATGCTCTGCTCTTTTAAGCTCTACTCTACTCTGCTCTGCTCTGCTCTCCTTTACTCTTCCCTACTCTACTCTATTTTTCTCTGTTATGATCTACTCTGCTCTACTCTACTATACTCTATTATAATAACCTATCCTAACCCAGGCTAACCTAACTTTACTCTACTCTACTCTACTCTACTCTACTTTACTCTAGCTTAGCATAGAATATCTTAGCCTTGCCTAACCTTGCCAAGCAAAGCCTAACCTAACCTATCTCTACTCTAATCTACTCTACTATACTCTAGCCAGGCCTAACCAAGCCTATCCGAGCTTAACCAAGCTCTACTCTACTCTACTCTACCCCTCTCTACTCTGCTCTACTCTAATCTCCTCTGCTCTGCATTGCTTTGCTCTACTCGACTCTGTTCTCCTCTATTCTATTCTACTCTAGCTTAGCCTTTCCTAGCCTAACTTAGCCTACCCATACTCTACTCCATTCTAACCAACTCTAATCTACAATACTCTACTCTACCCAAGCTTAACCTAAATAAACCTAACCTACATAAGCTAACATAGCTCTACTCTACTCTACTCTGCTCTATTCTCCTCTATACTACTTTACTTTACTTTTCTCAATTGTACTCTACTTTAACCTAGCCTAGCATAGCTTAGCCTAGCCAATCTTAGCCTAAACGAGCTCAAATCTACTTTACTCTCTCCATTCTACTATACTCTACTCTGTTCTACTCTACAATGCTCTGCTAAACTTTGCTCTACTCTATATTGCTCTGGTCTGGTTTATAATGCTTTATTCTTCTCTACTTTACTCTAGTCTACTCTAGTATACTCTTCTCTACTCTATTCTACTGTACTCTGGCCTAGCCTTACCTAGCTTAGCTTAGCCTTGCCTAACCTAAGCTTGCTCTACTCTACTCTGCTCTATTATGCTATGATCTACTCTACACTACTCTACACTGCTTTGCTCTTCTTTACTCTTCACTACTCTACTCTTCTCTACTCCACTATGCTTTGCTGTGTACTCTAGCCTCCCGTAGCCTAGATTAGCCTAACATAGCTCTACTCTACTCTATTCTAGACTAACATAGCCTAGCCTAGCTTAACCTAGCCTAGCCTAGTCTTGTCTTGCTTTGCCTAGCCTAACCTAGCTCTACTCTACTCAACCTTACTCTGCTCTACTCTACTCTACTCTAACCTAGCCTTTCTTAGCCTAACTTAATCTGGCCTAGCTTAGCTTTCCCTAGCCTAGCCTAGCATAACTTTGCTCTACTCTACTCTGCTCTGCATTGCTCTACTCAACTCTACTCTACTTTACTCTAGCTTTGCCTTGCTAAGCCTAGCTAAGCCTTGCCTAACCTAGCTCTACTCTACTCTACCCTGCACTACTCTACTCTACTATACTCTACTCTAGCATAGTCTGGCCAACCCTAACCTTTCCTAGCTTCGCTTAGCTTAGCCTAACCAAACTTAGTTTTGCTCTGCTCTACTCAACTTTATTCTACTCTACTCTACTCTACTCTACTCTACTCTACTCTACCTTACTTTAACTAGCTTTGCAATGCCTAGCCTAACGTAGCTCTACTCTATTCTATTATACTCTGCTCCACTCTGCTCTACTCTAATCTGCTCTACTTTGCTCAACTCTTTGCTGCTTTGCTCTATTCTACTCTTCTCTACTCTATTATACTAACTCTAGGCTACTATACTATACTCTGCTCTAGTTTACTATACTCTACTATATTTTCCTCTACTCTACACTACTCTACTTAACATAGCCTAGCCTTTCATAGCATAACTTAAACTAGCTCTTCTCTATTCTACTCTCTCTACTCTACTCTACTCTACTCTCTTCTGCTCTACTCTACTCTTCTCTATACTACTCTACTCTTCTCTACAATGCTCTACTTTTCTCTGCTCTACTCTGTGCTGCTCTACTCTACTCTTATCTTCTTTACTCTACTCTACTCTAGCCAAGCCTAACCTAAACAAGCTCTACTCTACTCAACTATACTCTACTCCAACCTAACCTAACCTAAAATAGCCTATCCTTGAATAGCCTAGCCTAGCCTAACTTTGTTCAACTCCACTCTACTTTACTATACTCTACTATACTCTGTTCTACTCTACTCTACTATACTCTAGCCTAACCTAGCTTAGCCTTGCCTAGTTTTTCCTAGCTTAACAAAGCTCTATTCTACTCTATTCTACTCTACTCTACATTTCTCTACTCTACTCTCTTCTACTCTACTCTACATTACTCTACTCTACTCTCTTCTACTCTATCCTATCCTACCCTAGCCTAGCCTTGCATAACATAGCTCAGCTCAACTCTACTCTGCTCTGCTCTGCTCTACTCTACTCTGTTTAGCTCTACTCTGCTCTGCTCTTCTCTACTCTACTCCACTCTATTATGCTCTGCTCTTTTAAGCTCTACTCTACTCTACTCTTTTAAGCTCTACTCTACTCTGCTCTACTTTGCTCTCCTCTGCTCTTCCCTACTCTGCTCTATTTTTCTCTGTTATGCTCTACTCTGCTCTACTCTACTCTACTTTATTATAATAGCCTATCCTAACCCAGGCTAACCCAACTCTACTCTACTCTACTTTACTCTAGCTTAGCATAGACTATCCTAGCCTAACCTAACCTGGCCAAGCAAAGCCTAACCTAACCTATCTCTACTCTAATCTACTCTACTATACTCTAGCCAGGCCTAACCAAGCCTATCCGAGCTTAACCTAGCTCTACTCTACTCTACTCTACCCCTCTCTACTCTGCTCTGCTTTGCATTTCTTTGCTCTACTCGACTCTATTCTCCTCTATTCTATTCTACTCTAGATTAGCCTTTCCTAGCCTAACTTAGCCTACCCATACTCTACTCTATTCTAACCAACTCTAATCTACTCTACTCTACTATACCCAAGCTTAACCTAAATAAACCTAACCTACATAAGCTAACGTAGCTCTACTCTACTCTACTCTGCTCTATTCTCCTCTATACTACTCTATTTTACCCAATTGTACTCTACTTTAACCTAGCCTAGTATAGCTTAGCCTAGCCAATCTTAGCCTAAACGAGCTAACCTCTACTTTACTCTATCCATTCTACTATACTCTACTCTATTCTACTCTGTAATGCTCTGCTCTACATTGCTCTACTCTATATTTCTCTGGTCTGGTTTATAATGCTTTACTCTTCTCTACTTTACTCTAGTCTACTCTTCTCTACTCTATTCTACTCTACTCTACTCTAGCCTAGCCAAGCTTAATCAAGCACTACTCTACTCTACCTTACTCTAGCCTAGCATAGCTTAACATAGCCTATCTTAGCATAGCATAGCCTAGCCTAACATTACTTAACCCTACAATACTCTACTCTACTATACTCTACACTGCTCTAGCCTCACCTTGCCTAGCCTAGCCTACTCTACTCTACTATCCTTTACATTACTCTACTCTACTCAACTCTATCCTATCATAGCCTAGCCTAGCCTTACCTAACCTAGATCTACTCTACTCTGCCCTACTCTGCTCGACTTTGCTCTGCACTGCACTTTTCTGCTTTGTTGTGCTCAACTTTACTCTGCTATTCTACTCTTCTCTACTCTACTCTGCTCTCCTCACCTCTCCTCTCCACTCCTCTGTTCTAGTCTATTATGCTCTACTTTACCACACTCTACTCTAATCTTCTATAATCTACTTTACTCTACTATACTCTACTCTACTCTACTCCACCATACTCTACCCTACTCTTCTATTCTATATTCTAGCTTAGCCTAACATCACCTAAGCAAGCTCTACTCTACTCTACTCCACTCTACTCCACTCTACCCTACTATACTCTACTCTAGCCTAGCTTAGCCAATCCTAGCCGACCATAGACTACCCTAGCCTAGCCTTCCCTAGCCTAATCAAGCTCTACTCTACTCTACTCCACTCTACTCTACTCTACTCCACTCTACTCCACTCTACTCTACTCTACTTTACTCTACTCTACTCTACTCTACCTTAGCCAAACATATTATAGCTTAGCCTAACCGAAGCTCTACTCTATTATACTCTGCTCTACTCATCTCTACTCTACTCCACTCTACTCTACTCAACTCTACTCTTGCCTATCCTAGCCTACCCTGGCCTAACGTAGCCTATTGCTTAGCCGAACCTAACCTAGCTCTATTAACTCTACTCTACTCTACTCTACTACACTCTCCTCTGCTCTACTCTACTCTATGCTAGACTAGCCTAACCTAACTCTACTATACCCTACTTTACTATAATCTATGGTACTCAAGCCTAGCATAGCATTAGCCTAGCCTAGCCTAACCCAGCTTAGGCAAACCTAGCTTTGCTCTACTATTTTTTGCTCTGCTCTGCTCTACTCTAAATTGCTTTGCTCTGCTCTGCTCCTTTACTTTACTCGACTCTACTCTAGCTTAGCATAGCCTAACATAATCTAGCTCTACTCTACTCTACTCTACTATACTATTCTCTACTTGTACTCTACTTTACCTTAAACTTATCTAACCTAGCCAAACCTAGCCTAACCTAGCTCTACATTATTCTACTTTACTATACTCCGTAACACTCTACTATACTCTACTATACCCTACTCTTTGCTGCTCTACTCGACTCTTTCCAAGCCTAGCCTAACCTATCTTTACTCTATTTTACTTTACTCTACTCCACTCTAGCCTACCCTAACCTAACTATGCTCTGCTCTTCTTCACTTTGTTCTACTTTACTCTACTCTACTCTGCTCTACTCTATTCTATTCTACTCTAGCTTAACCTAGCCTAGCCTAGCCTAACCTAACCATGCTCTACTCTACTCTATTGTACTCTAGCCTAACCAAACCAAGCCTTGTCTAGCATAACCTAGCTCTACTCTACTATACTATACTATACTATACTATACTCTATCCTACTCTACTCTACTCTACTCTACTCTACTCTACTCTACTTTACTCTGTCCTATTCTAATTTAACCTTACCTAGCTTAACCTTGCCAAACCTAACCTAACCTAGCTCAACTCTACTCTACTTTCCACTTCTCTACTTTACTCTACTCTGGTCTGTTCTACTCTACACTACTCTGCTCTACCCTCATTTGCTCTGCTCTGCTCTACTCTACTTAACTCCACTCTACTCTACTTTATTATACTCTAGCCTAGCCTTGCTAGCCTAATCTAACCTAACTCTAATCTGCTATACTCTACTCTACTCTACTTTAACTTAGCATAGTCGAGCCAAACCTAGCTTAGCATAGCCTCGCCTAACCTACCTCTACTCTACTCTACTCAACTCTAGTCTAACTTTGCCTACCATAACCTAGCTCTACTCTACCCTAGTATAGCATAGCCAAGCCTATCCTAACCTAACCTGGCTCCACTCAACTTTGCTCTTCTCTACTCTCTTATGTATGCTCAACTCTGCTTTTTTCTATTATGCTTTGCTCTATACTACTCTACTCTACTATACTCTACTCTGTTAGGCTCTACTCTTCTCTACTCTACCCTACTCTACTCATGCCTCGCCCAGCATAGTTAGCAAAACCTAGCGATACTCTACTCTACTTACTCTTCTCTAAACTACTCTAGCCTATCCTAACCATCCCTAGCCCAGATTAGCCTCGCCTATCCAAGCCTAACTTAACCTAGTTCTACTCTATCCTACTCTATTATACTCTACTATACTCTACTCTACTCTAGTCTACTGAAACCTAGGCTAGCCTAGCCTAACCAATCTAGCTCTACTATACTCTACTCTAGTATAGCCTAGCCTACATAACCTAGCCTTACTTGGCTCTGCTATACTTTGCTCTACTCTACTATGCTCCACTCTACTCTACTCTGCTCTACTCTGCATTTCTCAATCATTCTTTGCTCTATTCTCAACTACTTTGCTCTGCTCTACTCTACTCTACTCCACTCATTTCTACTCTACTCTACTCTAGACTTGTTTAGCCTAGCCTAACTTAGCCTGGCCTTACCTTGCTCTACTCTACTCTATTATACTCTACTCTACCCAACTCTACCCTACTTACTCAAGACTAGCTTAGCCTGACCTAACTTTGCTTTTGTTTTCTCCACCCTACTCTACTCTACTCTAATCTACTCTATTCTACTCTACTAAAACTTAGCCTAGCCTGGCCTAACCTTTCTCTACTCTACTCTACACTAACCTAGCCTTGCCTAGCTCCACTCTGTACTTCTCTGCTATACTCTACTCTAATCTGCTATACTATACTCTACTCTATTATACTCTTGTTTAGTTTAGCCTAGCCTAGCCTAGCATAGCCTAACCTAGCTCTACTCTACTCTACTCTATTATGTTGTACTCTACTTTAGCTTAGCCTTGCCCAGCCTAGCTTAGCCTAACCTTACTTTACACAACTTACTCTACTATACTCTACACCAATCTGTTCCACTCTACTCTAACTTTGTCTAGCCTAAGCTAGCTCCACTCTATTCTACTCTACTCTCTAGCTTAGTCTAGCTAAGCATAGCCTAGCCAAACCTAATCTAGGTCTATTCTACACTGCTATACTCTTCTCTACTATACTCTAGCCTAACCTAACTCTACTCTACTCAACTTTACTTTACTCTACTCTAGCCTTGCCTAGCCTAATGTAACTCTCTACTCTATATTACTATACTCTACTCTATTATATTCAACTCTCATCTAATCTACTCTACTCCACTCTACTCTACTCCACTCTACTCTAACCTAGCCTATCCTAGTCTAGCTTATTTTGGCCTAGCTTAGCCTAGCAGAACCTAATCTAGCTCTTCTTTGCTTTGCTCTGCTCTACTCTACTCTACTATACTCTTCTAAGTTTATGCTCTACACTACTCTACCTAACTCTGCTCTGCTCTACTCTCCTCCACTCTACTCTACTTTACTATACTACCCTAACCAAGCCTAACTTAGCTCTACTCTACTTTACTATACTTAGCCTTGCCTAGCATACACATAGCTCTACTATACTCTACTCTACTCTACTCTCTTATACTCTACTCTACTCTACTCCACTCTATTGTGCTCTACTTTTCTTTCCCTTAATCTATACAACTCTACTCTACTCTTCTCTACTCTGCTCTACTCTAGCTCTAGTATACTCTTGCCTAGCCTATATCCTAGCCTAAGTCAACTCTACTCTACTCTTTACTCTACTAAATTTTACTCGACTTTGGTCTACTCTAGCCTAGCCTATCATAGCATAACTTATATTAGCTTAGCCTAACTTAACTAAGCTCTACTCCGCTCTACTCTACTATACACAAGTATACTCTATCTTAGCCAAGCTTTGTCTAACATAACCTCGCTCTACTCTACTCTAGCTTAGCATTAGCTTAGCCTAGCCTAGCCTATCAAGCTCTACTATGCTTTGCTCTACTCCACTACTCACTCTACTCTACTCTACTTTATCTACTTTACTCTACCTCTACTCCTACATTGTTCTACTTTACTCTACTTTACTCGAAACTACCCCAACCTAGCCTACCTTGACCTAACTCTACTCTATTCTAGCATAGCCAAATCTTGTTCAACTTTGCTTTACTCTTTAGTACTCTACTCTGCTCTTCTCTTTTATGCTCTACTTTGCTCTACTCTTACTCTTCCCTCATTTACACTCTTCTCTACTCTACTCTACTCTACTTTACTCTACTCTACTCTACTCCACTCTCCTCTGTTCTACTCTACTCTACTTTAGCGTAGCTTAGCCTTACTTAGCCTACCCTAGCCTAGCTGAACATAGCCTAAACTAACCTTGCTCTACTCTACTCTACTCTACTCTACACTGATCGACTCGACTAAAACCTAGCCTAACCTAGCCAAGCCCAATCGAGATCTACTCTAATCTACTCTACTCTAAACCTAGCCTAACATAACCTAACTTTGCTCTATTCTACTTTGCTTTGCTCTACTCCGATCTGCTTGCTCCTCTACTCTGCTCTACTCTTCTCTACTCTGCTCTACTCTACTCTAATCTACTCTACACAGCTTTAATTTACTCTACACTACCCTAATTGCTCCACTCTTGCCTCTATTACCATAGCCTAGCCTAGCCTAGATAAAACTAACTCTAATCCACTCTACTCTACTCTAGTCTACTCTACTCTAACCTAGCCTAACCTAACCTAGCCTAGGCCTAGCTTGACCTAGCTCTACTCTTCTTTACTCTTCTCTACTCTATGCTAATCTACTCCACTTTGCTCTACTCTACTCTAACTTAGCCTAGCCTAGCCTAGTTCAACCTAGCTCTACTCTACTCTAGGCTAGCCTATCCAAGCCTAGCCTAACATAGCCTAACCTAGCTCTACTTTGCTTTGCTCGTTGTAGTATACTCAGCTCTGTTCAATTGTGCTCTGCTTTACTCTACTCAAATCTTCTCTATTGTACTCTAGCCCAGCCATGCCTAATGTAGCTCTATTCTACACTACTCTACACTACTCTACTATATTATCCTCTACTCTACCTTACTCTATTCAACTCTATTAAACTCTACTCTTCTCTACTATACTCTACTCAACTCTAACCAAGTTTAGCCTAGCCTAGCCTAACCTAACTCACCCTAACCTAACTCTACTCTGCACTACTCCTTTGCTTTAGCTTCTTCGCTCTATTCTACTTTGCTCTACTCTACTCTACTTTACTCTGCTTTAGTTTGCTTTGCTCTTCTCTTCTCTACTCTTCTCTGCTCTGCTCTACTCTAATTTATTTTACTTTACTCTATTCTACTCTAAGCTTAACCTAACCTAAATTAACACTACTCTACTCTACTCTACTCAACTCTACTCTACTCTAGCATAGCCTTGCTTAGCTTATCCTAGCCTTGCCTAGCCTAACTCTACTCTACTCTACTATACTCTACTCTGTTATACTATACTCTACTCCACTACTCTATTTTACTCTACCACACTCTACTCTACTATAACCTAACCTGGCCTAAACTAGCTCAGCTCTACCCTATCCTAGCCTTGCCTAGCCAAGACTAACCTCAGCCTAGCAAAGCAAAGCCTAGCCTAACCTAACTT